>JASPKP010001635.1:0-27344 GCA_030674155.1 Stramonita haemastoma | reverse complement strand
GTTGTGGTCTCTTTTTTAAAATTGTAGGGTTATCTCTTTTAAACAAAAAGAAGGGAAGACTGAAAAAGGGGTCTATTCTTTTTTTTAAAGGACTAAAATTTGGTCTTATTTTATCCTTTTTATACCCCCGCCTAATGTTTCCCCTTCACAAGTTTCAGGGAATAATACTACTGTTTTAAAAAGGTTGAAATGTTTGCTTTTCCTTAAAAGAGGGCTTTTCTGTCCCATTTTTTTCCCATTTGTTTTTTTTCCTTATAAACCCAAAATCACTCTGCTTGCAAAAAGAATTTAGGTTTCATTTTTCTGCCCCATTTTTTATTTTTAGTTTTTTAAATTAACAATTTTAAAAAATAACAATAAAAAAAGTCTGTCGGTCTGTCTGTATGTCTGTTTTTCTGTCTGTTCGGTCTGTACGGGGTTGTCTGTTTTTGGGCTTTTGGGCTGATATGTCTGTTGTTGTCGGTTTTGTTTTTCTCTCTTCTTCTTCTCACCCTTCCTCTCACTCCCCTTTACTTGTGTTTACCAAAGCTGCGCCCTACGATTAGTTACACTTTAGGACAATTTACTTTTCAGGCAATGAACAAAAGAAAAAAGAAAACTTTTAAAAATTGATCCGGGATTAAATGAAAACAAACATTCAAAATTTTTGTTGTTTTGGGAAAAAAAATTTAAATTCCCTTTCGGACAAGAATTTTAAGTATGGCTTAAGGTCTTTCGGGCCTACACGGGGGGTACATTTTTTTCTTACTTTGGGGACCGGGAAACGGGGGGTTTTAAAAACACGGGGGGTTTTGGGGGGAAACCCCCTTTTTTGGCCCCACTTTTTTTTGGGAAGGGTTTTTTTTCCCCCTAAGGCCCGGCCAGAAAAGCCCGCCATCCCACGTTCCAAACCCTCCCCTCTTCCCCCCATTAATTTTTCCCCCTTTTTTCACCATTTTTTAACCTTTCCAACCCCACTCACCCCCAACCCGCCCCCCTCCCTCTCTCTCTCATAAATTCTCTTTTTCCTCCCCCTCTCTTTCTCTCCCCTTCTCCCCTTTCTTCTCTCTCTTTCCCTCTCTCTCTCTTTTCACTCCACCCTTCTGTTTTTTCTCCCTCTCTCAAAATTCACTCTCTTTTCTCTTCCCCTTCCTCTCTGTTCTGTCTGTCTCGGGTCTGTCTGCCTCTGCCCTGTCTGTCTGTCTGTTGTTTGTTCATGTCTTTTCCTTCCCAGTTAGTTCTTTTTTTTGGCCCTTCCCTTTCTAAAAAAGAAAAATTAAATTGTGAAAATTGCAGGTGGGATGTGTGGGGGTTTTTGGGGTTTTTAAAAACCCCTGCCCCCGTTTTGGGCCCCAAATTTTCGATCAAGTTTTGTACAAAATTTCCCCGGGTTGGGTGGAGTCTGTTGGGGTTGTGAGGGAAAAAGTGGGAACTGACTGATTTTTGGTTGGGGCCAAAAAAAAGGGATTTTTGTGTGTGGTGTGTGTGTTTGTGTGTGTGTTTTTGTGTTTTTGTGGTGTGTGTGTGTGTGTGTAAAATGTGGGGTTTTAGTGGGTGGGTAGGTTTTTGGGTTTAAGTGTGTGTTTTAAAAGTGTGTGTATGTGTGGTTAGTGTGTGTGTGGGGGGGTAAATTATAAAAAGTGTGTTTTTGTGTGTGTGTGTGTGTGTGTGTGTGTGTGTTGTGTTTGTGTGTGTGTGGGGGTGGTGCCCAGCCGTGGTGTTTGTGGTGCCTTGGGGGTTTTTGCGTGTGGGCCCAAAGGGGCAAGTGTATGTGCAAAAATATGTATGAAATGTTGCTTTTTTGGTTTCATTTTAACCCAAAAGGAATTTTGGCCAAAAAATTTACCCAAATAAAAAAATTTCGTTTTTTTTTGGTCTGAAATACCCAAAAAAATTTTTTGAGTAAAGTTTTAAAAATTTTTAAAATTGTTTCTTCTTTTTCCCTTAAAAATAAAAACGGGGGTAAATTGGCCCTCTGGGTGAAGGTTGAAAACCCCAAAGTCTGCATTTTTTTGCTCATGTGAAAAAGAAGGGGTTTGAAATTGAAATTAATGAAAATTTTAATAAAATTAAAAAGATTTTTAAAAAAAAATTTTTTTTTTAAAAAAGTTAAAGTTAAAAAGGATGAAAAAATTGAAAAGAAAATAAAAAAATTTGCATCCCAAAACAAGATATGTAGATTGAGAGTTTGTCAAAAAATTAAACTGGGGAAAGGTTAAAAGTGCAGAAGTAGGAATTGGTTAAATTGTGTGATTTGAATTAAAGGGGTAATAAAATTTTGAAAACGGAGAAAGGGGTTGTGGCGGGGGGTGCATGTGTGTCCCCTTGACCTTTCTCTTCTCATTTTCAAAAAAAAAAGAAAAAAGGTTTAAAATGATGGCCCCTTGGCCGAGGGTGGATGGTGAAAAAAAAGGAGGCTGTTTACATTTAAACCCCCGGGGAAATTGGGTTGAGTTCTAAACCCCGGGGTTTTTTTTGGGGGTTTTATTTAAATTCCCCCCCCTTTTAAGAGCGATAAATTTTTGGGATGAATTTATGATGGCCCATTTTGGTTGGTGGAAAAATTTTTAAAAAAAATTTTTTAAATTTTATTTATTTTTTTATCTATTTATTGTTTTAAAATAAGGGGTTAATGGAAAAAAGAACTAAGTGCTTTTTTACATGCACCCACCCGTGCATTTTTGTAAATCTTGAAATCTGCCCCCAAAAGGGGCCACACAGTTCCCCTTTACTTTTTTGAAATTAAAATTAATTTAAAATGGTTTCCATAAATTTCCAGGGTTCAGATGAAAAAAATTCCCCAAAAAACTGCATCCCAAAAGGGGGAAAACGTATGTAAAAAAAAAACAGGGGGGTGTTTTTCCCCTTTATCCTCAAATACTAGAAAAAAATAAATAAAAAATAACGGGGGTGTTTTGACCTCCCACACACTGTTTTGCATGTTTAAGGGAAAAGGAAATTTTTTGGGGACATTCAAAAAAAGGAGGGGAGCAAAGGAAGCGTCTGAAGGGTAAAAGCAAAAAGGGGTTACCCTGGAAAACTTTAAAACCCTGAAAAGTTGTTCCCAAAATTGAGAAGGGAAACCCCGGGGGGAATGGTAAGTTTCCTTCGTCTGGTGTATAGAGAGGGGTAAAAAAGGGTTTTTGGTGTTTTTGCTGTGTTGTGGTTTTTCTTGTTTTTTTTGTTTGTTTGTCTTGTTGTGTGTGTGTGTCTTGTTTTGTTTTGAAAAGTTGGGGGGGGCCCAATGTATCTGAAAAATTCCCGTTGGGGTGTAAAGAGTGCGGAATGAATCTTGTTTTGGTTTTTTGGGTTTTTGTTTTTGTTCCCGGGTTGGTGCGTTGTTGTGTTCCCCCAAAAGGTTAAAACTCTGGGGGGTCCCCCAAAAGGTGAGTAAAATGACTCTTTTATCCCCCCGGGGAATCACTGTAAGATTGGAATTAAAAATAAAATGAGAATTTGGTGTGGTTTGGGTTTTTCCTGTAGTTTTTTTTGGGTTGGAAAAATTTTTTTGATATTTTTCTTCAAAATTTAAAAAAAAAAGTTTGAAAGAAAATGGGAAAGTGGGGAATGGATAAAGTTTTGATTAAAAAGCAGTTTGGGGAGGTAAAAGGGGGGTTGTAACTGTTTTTTAGCAGAAAAAATGATGAATTTTTGAAGAAAAAGGGTCCCTTGGTGGTCTGGGAGGTAACAAAAATAAAAAAATTTTCCTGTAAAATTTTCCTTTGGGGAATGATGATATATTTTTTAAAGAAAGGGCCAATGGGTTGTTGGAAGGTGGGGTTCCCCCGGGCAGTAGGATGATGATATATGTTAACCCTTTGTTTCGTTTCCCCTTAAAACAAAAACTTGCCCCAAATTTGTTTAAACATAAAAAATGATAAGGCATACATTTTCCCAGGGGCTTTTCCTTTTCCCAAAAATTTAAACCATCAGCAGTATTTTTAAATTTCCGGGAACCCAAAAAAGTGTTTCTCCTTTTACCCCCTGTTTAGATTTTTTAAACATGTAGGTAGCAATTATTTGATGGTAGAGCGTGAGGGAAAAATTTTACTGTGTGTAAAACCCGAAAAAGTTGGTTTGGAAATTAGGGGGGGGAAATTTTTTCCCAACCCAAAAAAACCCCCGGATTGGGCTAAGGGGGTTTAAAAGAAATGTCAAAAGGGTTGGGTTGGCAGGTGGAAAACCCGGCAGTAAGATGATAAAAAACATTTTTAAATAAAAAGAAAAGGCTTTGGGGTGTGGGCGGTGGAAAAACCGGGGCCAAGTAAGATGAGGGTTAATGTTAAAAGGAAATGGGGGGGGGGTTTTTGGTTGGGCCCGGGTTTGCGTAACCCGGAAGAAAGACGATGAAAAACATTTTAAAAGGGAAATTTGGAAATGGGGTTTTGGGCCCGGGTGCGGTAACCGGCATTTAAGACGATGTTACATGTTAAAAGAAATGGAAAAGGGGGGGTTTTGGGAAAAGGTGGAAAACCGGGGAAAGTAAGGGGGGATAAATTTTTTAAGGACAAAAATTGGAAAATGGGGGGGGTTGGGGGGGGGGGGGTTTTAAATGGGGAACCCCAGTAAGGGATAAAATGTTTAATGACGGAAATGGCAATGGGGTTTTGGGCAGGTGGAAAAACCCCGGAAAGTAAGAGGTTTGTTTAAAATGTTTAAGGGACAGAAATGGCAATGGGGTTTTGGGAAAGGTGCGAAAACCCCGGAATTTTTAAGGGTTGATAAACGTTTAATTAAAGAAAGGGAAAAATGGGGTTTTGGGAAAAGGTGGTAACCTGGCAGTGAGAGTAAATAAAAAGTGTTTAAAAAAAAGGAAAAGGGAAAACAATGGGGTTTTGGAAGGGGGTTTGGGCCGGGGCCCGAAAGATTGTGATACATGTTAAAAAAATGGCAAATGGGGTGTTGGCAGGTGCGTCCCCCGGCCCCAGTAAGGCGGGGATACTTTTTAAAAAATAAAAATTTGGGGTTTTTGGCAGGTGCGTAACCCGGAAAGTAAGGGAGGGTTAAATGTTTTTAAAGGAAAAATTTAGGGGTGTTGGGAAGGGGGGTTTAACGGGGAAAGTAAGGCGATGTTAATTTTTTAAAAAAAATGGAAATGGGGTGTTGGAAAGGGGGGGAAACCCCGGGCCAGTAAGGGTTGATACATGTTAAAGAAATGGCAAGGGGGTTTGTTGGAAGGTGCGAAACCCTGGCAGTAAGGGTTTGATCCCATGTTAAAGAAATGGAAATGGGGGGGTTTGGCCCGGGGCTTTAACCCCGGCAGATAAGGCGATGATACATGTTAAAAAAAAGGGAATTTGGGGTGTTGGAGGTGTGAAAAACCCGGAAGTAAGGCGTTTTTTACGGTTTAAGGGACAAAAATTTGGCAAGGGGGGGTGTTGGGGGTTTGCGTCCCCCGGAAAAGTTAAGGGATGATACACGTTTTTTTAAAGAAATGGCAATGGGGTGTTGGCAGGGGGGAAAAACCCGGCAGAAAGAGGATGTTAAATTTTTTAAAAGAAAAGAAATGGGAAAGGGGGTGTTGGAAAGGTGGAAAAGGGGGCCCCAGTAAGAGGTTGATACAGGTTTAAAGAAAAAAAATGGAAAAAGGGGGGTTTTGTTGGAAGGTGCGAAAAACCCGGAAAAAGAAACATGTGTTGGACAGTTTGCAGAAGGAAAAAAGGGCCCCCAGACTTTGCATCGGCGTTTCAGTTGCCAGAAAGGGGGCCCAAATTTCCCAAATAGGTGTGTTCTTTGTGTGTCTTGTTTGTTTGTCGGATTGTTTGTTGTTGTCTGTTAGTCTGTTTGGGTTTTTTTTTGGGCTGTTTTTTTTTTGTTGTTAGTTGATTGTTTTTTCTTGTTTTTGGGTTAAATTTTTGTTTGGGTCTGTTCTGTCTTGTTTGTCGGGTTTGTCTGTCTTGTTTGTTTGCCCTTTTTGCCCTTTTCGGGAATTTGTTTGGTCTCTTTGTTTGTTAAATGCCCTGATTGTTTTTTTTGTCTGTTTGTTAATTGTCTGTCTTTTTGTCTTGTCTGATGTTGATTGTCTGTCTTTTTTGTTGTTTGTTGATTGTTGTTTTTGTTTGTTTTGGTTTTGGGTTTACAATTGTCTGTTTGTAAAGTTTTTTGTGGTGTGTTTCTGTGGGGTGTGTTGTGTGTCTGGTTTGTTTTTTGCATGTGCGTACGTATGTATTTTTAAAATTTTAACATTGTAATTGCCTGGGAAAAAAAAAAGCACCCTGAAAAAAAAAAAAATTGGGAAAGGTATATATTTTGAAATCTTTGAATATGTCCGATGGAGGGGAAACTGTGGGGGTTTTAACAGCGGGAAGTAAGTAAAAATTTTTTAAAAAAAAATTCAATTTTTTGTTTAAAAATTTTTGACGGGGGTTTTGTTAGGATTTGAAAGGGTTTTGGTAGGGATTGTTTAGTGTGCTGTGTGTGTTTTTAAACCCAGGTAAATGTTGTGTCTGAAAAGGAGGGGTGGGAAAGGGGAGGGAGGCGTGTTGGACACCCGGGGGGAAGGACGGGAAGAAATGTCAGATTGGGCCATTGTCCCCTTGGAAAAAAAGAAAGCATGAAGTGGAATCATGACAGGGGTAAGTCAGTTAGTTAGCTTAGGGGTTTTATTTATTATGTTTTTCTTTTTTTTGTGCGTTTCTTTCTGTTTTTGTTTCTGTTTTTCTTTCTGTTTTTTGTTTCTTTGTTTCTTTCTGTGTTTTTTTTGTGTTTTTTTCTTTTTTCTGTGTTTTTTTTTCGGTCTTTTCTTTCGTGTTTTTTCTTTCTGTTTTTCCCTTTCTGTGTTTCTTTCTGTGTTTTTTTCCTGTGTTTGTTTTTTTGTTTCTTTCGTTTTTTTTTTCTTTCTTTCGTGTTTCTTTTGCCCTTTCTTTCTGTGTTTTTTCTGTCTTTTTTCGGGCGTTTTTTTTTTTCTTTTGTTTTTTCTGTGTTTCTTTCTTTCTGTGTTTCTTTCTGTGTTTCTTTCTGTGTTTTTTTTTCGTTTTTTCCTTTCTTTTGGGGTTTTTTCTGGTTTCTTTTGTTTTTTCTGTGTTTTTTTGTTTTTCTTTCTGTCTTTCTTTCTGTGTTTTCTTTCTTTCTGTGTTTTTTTTCTGCCCTTTCTTTTGTTTTCCCCTTTCTGTGTTTCTTTTTTTTTCTGTTTTTTTTTTCCTGTGTTTCTTTCTTTCTGTGTTTCTTTCTTTCGTGTTTTTTTCTTTCTGTCTTTCTTTTGTTTTTCTTCTTTTGTCTTTTTTTCTGTTTTTTTTTCTTTTGTCTTTCTTTCTGTGTTTTTTTCCCTTGTTTTCTTTTTTTTGTCTTTTTTCTTTCTGTTTTTCTTTTTTTTTGTGTTTTTTCTGTGTTTCTTTCTTTTTTTTTTTTTCCCCTGTGTTTTTTCTTTTGTTTTTCCCTTTCTTTCTGTCTTTTTTTCTGTCTTTTTTTCTGTGTTTTTTCCCTTTTGTCTTTTTTTTTGGGTTTTTTCTTTCTTTTCTTTCTTTTGTGTTTTTTCTGTGTTTTTTTTCTTTTGGTTTCTTTCTGTGTTTTTCTTTCTGTTGTTTTTTTTTCTGTGTTTATTTTTTTTTCCTGTGTTTCTTTCTTTTGAGTTTCTTTTTTCTGTGTTTTTTCTTTGTGTTTCTTTCTGTGTTTTTTTTTTCTGGTTTCTTTCTGTTTTTTCTTTTTTTTGTGTTTCTTTCCTTTTGTGTTTCTTTTTTTTCTGTGTTTCTTTTTTTCTGTTTTTCTTTTTTCTGGGGTTTCTTTCTTTTCTGTGTTTTTTCTTTCTGGGTTTTCTTTCTTTCTGTCTTTTTTTTCTGTCTTTCTTTCTTTTCGGTTTTTTTTCTGTTTTTTCTTTCGTCCTTTCTTTTGTCTTTTTTTCTGTTTTCTTTTGTTTTTTTTTTTGTGTTTCTTTCTGTGTTTTTTCTGTTTTGCTTTCTTTCCGTGTTTTTTCTGTGTTTCTTTCCCTTTTGTTTCTTTATTTTGTGTTTCTTTCTGTGTTTTTTCTGTGTTTCTTTTTTTGTGTTTCTTTTTGTGTTTCTTTTTTCTGCGTTTCTTTTGTGTTTTTTTCCTTTCTGTGTTTCTTTCTGTGTTTCTTTCTTTCTGTCTTTCTTTTGTGTTTCTTTTTTCTGTCTTTCTTTCTGTTTTTTCTTTTTTCTGTTTTTAACTTTTGTCTGTCTTTCTTTCTGTCTTTTTTCTGTGTTTCTTTCTGTGTTTCTTTTTTTGTCTTTTTTCTGTGTTTCTTTCTTTTGCCCTTTTTTTTCTGTGTTTCTTTTTTCTGCCCTTTTTTCTTTCTGTCTTCTTTTGTCTTTTTTTTTTTTTCTTTTTTTCCCTTTCTTTTTTCTTTTTTTTCTTTCTTTTTTTTTACTTTTTTTTTATTTCTGCATTTTTTAAATTAAAGGATAATGGAAAAAAAAAAATCTTTTAAAATTTTTTTTTTAAATAAAAGTCCCGGTGTGTATGCATTTTTGTAAATCTTGTAAAATTTTTTCCCCCCCGGCAAAAACCAATGGCCTACTTTATGAAAAAAAAAAACAGGTTTTTAATGTTGTGTGCAAAGATTTTTCTGGTCCCTTTTTAACCCCGGGGAAAAAAGTTTCCCGTTCATTCCCAAAGAATTTTGGGGTTAGGGGGTTCGAACTGTATTTTGTTGGGTTGGTGAAAAACCTTAAAAAAGGTTTTAAGGGCCAAAAAAGGTTGTTCAAAAAAAAAGGCAAAAAAAACCCTTTAGAAAGGGTTTTGTTTTAAAATAAAAAACCGGTGGCATCCCTTTTTTTTAAAGGGGAAAAAAAAATTTTTCTTAAAATCCGTTCCTACTGAAGGGGGCTACTCTTCAAAAAAGCGGAAACCCCTTTTTAAAAAATGTGCGAAAGATGATTGGTGTGCTTGCGAAGGGCCCCCTTTATTGGGGGTTATACCCCGAAGAAAGGGGAATTTTTCGATTTTTGGTTTCCAAAGGGAAAAGGTTGGGGGGGATATCCAAACCAAAAAACCTAAACGGGTTTTACTTGAAAGAGGGGGGAAAGTCTTACCCTTTTCCTCCCAACGTTTCCCCCCTTGGATGGGTCTGTGATGTTTGGTGTGCAGGGAAGAACAAGATTTTACGAAGGGCGGGGTGTCTGGGAAACGTGGATGGCAAGAAGAAAAAGCGAAAACCCCCGTGCCGGGCCCCCTGAAAAGCTTTAAATCCCAGATCGGGAAAAATTTGAGAAATTTACCTGGATTAGGGCTTTTGTATGCAGTGTGTGGGGGTTTTGGGGTGGGGGGGTTTGTGTAATGGGGTTGTGGGTAAGTGGGGGTATTGTGTGTTGTGTGTTGTGTGGAGGGGTTTTGGTGTGGGGGGGGTGGTGGGGGGGGGGGTTTAGTGTGGTGTGTGTGGGTGTGTGTGTGTGTGTGTGTTTTGTGTGTGTGTGGGGGTGGAGTGTGGAGTGTGTGGGTTTGTAAAAGTGGGGGGTTATTTGGTGTGTGTGTGTATGTTTTTGTGTATGTGTATGTGTTAGAAATGGTGTGTTGTATGGTTTCCTTTCTGTTTTGGTGTTTTGTGGTGTTGGTGAAAGGAAAATTGTGTGAATGCATGTTTGAACTAAAGCGCATTCAAGGGGGGGTAAAATGTACAAAAACCTTGGTTTGGGGTTTTTCTTTGGTGGGTTATGTTTTGGTAGGGGTTGGGGGGGAAACATAGCCTGCTAAAGGGGGTTTTTTTCCCTTTAATGTTTTGTTTTACAACCTGACCCCTTTCCCTGTGCTTTTTTTACACTCCAACTGCCTGTGCCTTTCCTCTCCCCCCCTATTTTTACCCCAAACCCTTTTTAAAACCCCGTCAGATGTTTTGGGGGAAAAATGATGGCACCCCCTTTTCCAGCCCCCTTTCTCGGGGAAAATTTAACAGTTTTGGTTGGGTTATCTCGTCGGGCCAAAATTTTTTTTAATCGGGCGCTTTTATAGGTGCCTTAAAAGGGAATGTGTTTGCCGGTCTGGGTTTTTTTTACAAAAGGGAGGAAGAAAAAGGGTGGGGTTTTTTCTTGTTTTTGGGATGTTGTGTTATGAGCCCCCAATTTTCCTTTTTTTTTTAAAGGGGGGAAAAGGGGAAAAAATTTTTCCCTTTAAAAAAAAACCCCTTACTTTTTCTAATTTGTTTCTGGTCAAGTCGTTTTGATTTGAAATACTTTTTTATGTGGGGTGTTATTTATAAATGCTGAAAAGAAAAATTGTTTGGATGTTTAGAAAATGGGTGGTACTCACTAAATTTTCGAGGGAAAAAGTATACAGAGGTATGGGAAATTTTTAAAACCTTTTATGAATTTCTTTAAATGTTTAAGAATTTTTTTTTCCCCCCATTTGAATGTTTTTGGGGTATAGGGAAAAGGGTGAGGCTGTGTTTGGGTGGCTATTGGGGTATTTTTGAAAAGGGTGTGTGTGCATACATTTCCCAATATGATAGAAAGGTGGGGTATATATGTATGTGAAAGTTTTTGAAAATAAAGGGAAATTGTGCAGGGGGGAAAAAAAAAACCCAAAAATTAAAAACACGAAGGTTTTACTTGCATTTAAAATTTTCCCTTTTTGGGAAAAGAAAAATTGCTTAAATTGCTGTTTCTTCTTTTTTAAAAATTTCCAAATTTTCCCTGATGGTTTATAGATAATTTTTTTGGAAGTGGGTTATTGTTTAGTAATGTAACATCTTTTATAAAAAGGGGCCCGAGTTAAATGCGGGAAAAAAAACCCCAAGCACCCTTGAGGAGAAGTGCAAAAAGTGCTTAAAAATAAAATAAAAATTGTGTCTGTATGCACATAAATTAAAATTTAATTCATTGAAAGTTTTTTTTTGCTTGTACAAAAGGAAAAGAACGAAGGGGTTTTAAGGAAGGGGGAAAGGTTTTGTTTAAAATTGGGAAAAAAAAAACCCCCAAAAAATTGGGTTATCCCCCCCCCAAATGTGCAAAATTACATCATAATAAATTTTTTTTAAAGAAAAAATCCAAATCAAAAAAAAAAAAATTTTGGGCGGGATTTAAAAAAATTAAAAAAATTTTAAAGTTTTTAAATTGGAAAATAACTTTTTAGTTGAATTTGTTTTTTTTTTTAAAAAAAAGGTTTTTGCCTTTATATTTAAAATTTGGGTTTATCCCAAGACATTGCAGAATTCTAATTCCTGCTGAGATAAATCCCGAAAAAAAGGAATATTTACCCTGAGGTTGTTTTTTTTTTTGGGGGTTTGGTTTTTTTTTTTCCCTTTTTCGTTTTCCAAGTTTAAAAAAGGGGAAGGGTTATGGAAAGTTGCACTGAATAAATGTTTTTGGTTTTCAGTTTGAAAATGGCCCCAATGATTTACAAAGTAAAGTGTTATTTATTTTGTTTTGGGAATTTTCAAAAAGTGAAATTGGGTTTTTAAATTGCCAAAATTGTCACCAAATATTGGAGTTTTTATGGATTGAGATGTAGAAAAGGGTTCTTTGGGTTTAAATGAATGTAGAAAAGGGTTTATATGTTTTGATTTTTCTCTTTTCTCTCTCACTTCTCTCTTCTTCTCTCTTTCTCTTCCTCTCTTCTCTCTCTCCTCTTTTTTTTCTTCCCCCTCCCTCCCCCCCCTTTCTTTTGTTTCCCCCCCTCTCTCTGTCCCCTTTTTCCCCTCTGTCTCCCCTCTTCTTTTCCCCTTCCCCCTCTCTCTCTCCCCCCCTCCCCCTCTCTGTCTCTCCCCCCCTCCCCCTCCCCCTTCTATCCCTTTCCCCCTCTCCCCCCCTTCTCCCCCCCCCTCTTTTTTCCCCCTTTCTCCCTCCCTTCCCCCCCCTTTTCTCTTCTTCGGTGTTTTTGCATCAAATAAACCCCAAAAAAAGGGGTTTCCCCAACGTGGGGCCTTGATCAAACCCAAGAATTTGCGGGGACAGGTTTGTCTTCTTCCCTTAGTGATCAGAGGGATTTGCAAAATTTTTTGTCGGAAAGTTTTGTTTTTTTTTTAAGCGACCTGTTAAAAAAAAAACAGTGGGAAAAGATTAAAAAAAAAAAGGGAATTCTAAAGGTTTGGGCTGTTTTTCCGTAAAATTTTTGGGATGATGATTTTTGGGAAAAATTTTTAAAAAATAAAATTTGTTTTTTAAAAAAGAGTTGCTGAAAAAGTCCTTGACTTAAAAAATGTATGTGGAGGTGATAGGAAAACTTTTTTTGAAAATAAGTTGGGGGGGGGGGGGGGGGGGGGGGGG
The DNA here is from genome assembly GCA_030674155.1 of Stramonita haemastoma. Taxonomy (NCBI): domain Eukaryota; kingdom Metazoa; phylum Mollusca; class Gastropoda; order Neogastropoda; family Muricidae; genus Stramonita; species Stramonita haemastoma. The sequence goes on along the minus strand of JASPKP010001635.1, from coordinate 15,213 downwards.
GGGGGGGTTTTTATTAGTTGTTTGTTTTTAAAAGGGAAAAAAAAAATGGGACTTTAAAAACAAAAGTCCGATTTTAGCCTTGAAATGTATTTTAAATAAAACATTTTGGTGAAAAAAAAAATTTTTTTTTTTATTAGAACATTAGTTTTTATTTTTTTAAAAAAAAAACTTATTTTAAAAAGTGTGTTGGGTTTTAAATATCAGACTTCCCTTTAAAGTGATAAAAGGTGGAAGAAATATGTTTACAGATTTAAATTTTAGAAAGAATAAAAAAGTCGCAGTTTGTGCATACAAAACTCGCTTTGAATAACTCCCAAAAACATTTATGGCCTTGGAAATTCAAAAAATAAAACAAAAAAAAAGGAAATGTCCCGGGAAAACATGTTTTGATGTAAAAAATAATATCCCATGGGGGAGGGAAAAAGCCTTGCTGGGTTTCCCCGCTTGTAAAGCCCCCAACTCTGCCTGAAACCTTTAGGCCCAAGTGCCCCAATAAACTTTTGGGGGGATTTTTAAAGGTAAAAGTAAAAAGGGGAAGTCGTACAAGTCTTTTTCAAAATGGAGGATCAGCTTTTGGGAAGGAAAGTGTTCTTAAAAATAAATTAGGACTGTTAATGGCTTTGATTTTTTTTGTCCCTTCCCTTGGATTTCTAAAGGTGTGTGGGGAAGAACCCCAAATGTGTTGAGGTTTAACAAATTAAAAGCATTAAAAATGTGTATATGTTCTGTGCTTGGTACTTATAAATTCAATTTTGCATGGTTTTTCAGTGGGGGGGGAAAGTGGCTGTGGTGTGATAAATGATGGTGGCAAAAATGCTATTGTTTTGGGTTTTTTTAAAATTTTTTTCTTGCTGTTGTTTGCGGGCATTTTTTTGGTTAAAAAATAGTGTGTGTTTTGTGTGTTGTGTGGGTGTGTGTGTGTGTGTTTTGTGTCCTGGTTGTGTGTGTTTTGAAAATTTTTTTTTAGTACCTGTTGATGCTGTGAAAATTTCATTTTATTTGTCTTCCCTGTTGTTTTCCCAAAAATATCATTTTTTAACTTTGATGTGCCCAGTTTAAGACTTGTTTTTGTTGATTTTGTTATTATGTTTTTTTTTTTTTTAAAATTAAAACTTTTTTTTTTCGGTATGCCTTTGTTAGTTTTTTTTGTTTTTTTTTTTTTTTTTTTTTTTTTAGAATTCAACCCGAAAATTTTTTTGGAAAAAAAAAGGGGATTTTTTTCCCCGACTTTGAAAAAATTCCCTTTTTATTTGCTGGATTTTTTGTTATGATAATTTTGTGTTTGTTTAATCCCCTTCCTTTTAAAAACTAAAAAAGTGATTAACATAACGATTTAATTTAAAAAAAAAAAAAATTTTTATAATATCGTGGCTGAAAAATTGGTTAGATATTTAAGAGGTTTTTGGGAATGTAAATTTGCAAAAATAAATATTTTAATATTAAATTGTTTTGAATTTTTTGGAATTTTAAATTTGCCCAGAGATGAGGGCCTTGGGGAGATGATCGGGTGATGTGGTGTGGGGAAAGTGGGCCCCACCTGTAAAAGGGGGGGGTTAATTTGGGGAATGAAAATTAGACCAAACCTTTTCTGAAGGATTTAAACAGTGAAATGATGGGGACCCCTTTGAGTGTGGAAGGTGAAAAAAATCCCCCATCTTAGTTAACCCCAAAAGTTTGTGTGTAAAGCAAGGCACCTGTCCCTCCCTTTTTTGCCCTTAGGGAATACACGAAAACCCTTAAAAAAAACCCCGTGAAATTGCATGCACACAAAAGGCACCCCACAAAAAAAACCAAAAACACACAACAGACCAAAACAAAACAAATAAAACAAAACAAACACACAAAAAAACACACCAAAAAAAACTCACAAAAAAAAAAAACCCAACACAGCCCAAAACCTGAATTGTTTTCTAATTGTTGGTTTTTAAAGACTCGGAGGGGAAAAAATTAAATTATTTAGTGTTGTTTTTGTGGAAAAAGTATGAATCGTGTTTTGGCCCAGGAAAATGTATAAAAAGTTTTACCCCCAACCCAACCCTTCAAAAAAATTTTCGGAAGTTTTTAAGCCCCGGGGTATGGAAATAAAAATAGATAGATTTTTTGGGGGGTTTGACAGGCTTTTGGAAGCTACAGGAGGGTTTTGAAGTGATTGGAGAAAGACATTGAGTGAGGGGGGAAAAAGGGTTGAAGTAGATTTTTCGGGAAAATTTGGGACGGACATTGACCCTTAAAGGGTTTTTAGTTGAAGTAGTTTGGAGTGACGGGGAAATTGAGTGAGGGTTTTTATTTTGCAGTAGATTGAAAAAGGGAGTAGAGGGGGAAAATGGTTTAAAAGGGGGTTTAGTTGAAGTGGATTGTCCGGGAAGTAGATTGAAAAATGATGTTGGGTTCCCAGGGTTTTTTGTTAAGTAGATTGTTCAGGGGTAGCCCTTGGGAGCTGAGGGTTGTTTAGTTGCAGTAGATTGGAGTAAAAAGGGGACGTTGGTCAGGGTGAAAAAATGAAAGGGGTTTTTAAAAAAGGGGGAACCCCCTTTAACCACTTGACTGCCCTCCCCAAAAACTTTTCCCCCAGGAAAAAATTTTAAAAATTTATATTTCTAAAACCCCGGGAAAAATTTAAAGGGTGAAATTTGATGTTAACAACCCAGCTTATTTTTCAAAATTTTTAAAAGGGGAAATTTTTTAAAAAAAAAAGAGTTTCTTTTTCCTTTTCCCTTGGGCCCACTTTCTCTGAAAAAACGTTGTTTTTTTTTTTTTAAGCTCTTTATTTGGTGTTATTTTGTTTGATGGCTTGGACTGTTCTTGTTAAAAATGGCTGACTGTTCTCATTGGGGAACCCAAATGATTTTTAAAACCAGCAAAAGAAGTGGAAATGAGTTTTAAAAACCGAGAAGGGACAGTGAGGGAAAACAATTTTGTATGATTTAGGGGATTGTGAAGATAAAAAAAAAAATAACTGGATTTTCCCTTTGGAAATTTTTGTGTGACGCTTTTGGGAGTTTGGGGGGGGGGGGGGGGGGGGGGGGGGGGGGGGGAAAAATAAGAATGACCACCCGGGGAAAAAAGAAGAAAATTTATATTTTTACCCTTCTTTTTTTTTTTAAAACTTTAAAAATATACTTTAGTTGTGAAATTTCCCAGGGAAAATTTGGGAGTTCCCTTGGGAAAGCACTTCAAAAATGTAAAAACATATATTATATTGTATTAGGCAGATATTATTAAAAGGGTAATTTTTGAGGTATGGGGGCCCTTTTTACATAAGAATTTTTTTTGGTTTTTTGGTGCACTTCCCACTAAAGAATTTTAAAGGGGGTTTTTTCTTTTTTTTAAAAAAAAAAAATTTATTTAAATTTTTTTATTATAAATTTTTTTTTGAAATTTAAATAAGTGGGGGTTTGTTTAAAGATAAAAAAAGATTGGGGAAAAGAGTTGACTGTAAAATAAAGGGTTGTATTTTTTTAAAACGGAGGTTTGGGGGAATTTAGACATCCCTTTTCAATAAGCCAAACAGGGGTGTAAGATGAAATTAGTTTAAATGTTTGATGAAGTAAAATTGTTTAGGGAAGGGAAAGAAAAATTTTTGATTTGATGGGATGATTGATGAATTTTAGTTTTTGTTAAGGGAATTTTTTTAAATGATGTGATGACTTTTGGTTTTTAAAATCTATGTCCCAAAACCCATTGGATTAAGAAAGAAAAATTTGGATTTTGAGGTAAAGGGAATATTTGTTATTGTAAAAAGAAAGTTTTTTTGGGAAAATGTTTTTTAAAAATTTCATTGTTATTAAATTTACGGGTGGTTTTTTAAAGAAGTGTAGTGATAGTAAAAAAAACCCAGGGTTGGGGGGGGGTGATTTTCCAAATGAATTGCCCCAAAAAAAAAGCCCTTGGCAGTGGGGGATTAAAGCAAAAAACCCTTCATGGTGTTTTCCCCCTAAAGTGTATTTTTAGGTCAATATGGGGAAAATGAAAGGGTTGTTTTTGCTTTTGAAAAAAAAAAACCCCCAAAAAACCCAACCCCCCCCCATTGATAGAAGTTGGGAAGGGGTGGGGTTTAAGGGTTGTATAAACTGGACCCCATGCCTGCCCCAAAAAAAACCCAGTGCTGAAAGGATTTTTTTAAAATTTTGTTGGAAATAAATTTGCGGAATTTAGGAAGTTTCCCCAAAATTGTGGTAATTGCTTAATTTTTTTTTTTTTTTTTAATTTTAAGTTTGCCTGATGGTTTTATTTAATTTTAATTTTTTATTTTTTTTTTAAAAGGAAATTGGTAAAATTTAAATTTTATATTGTTTGATTTTATTCTCCCAAGTTTTGTCATTGTCAATTCATAAATTTAAACCCCAATTTCAGTTTTTTAACTTGAGCCACCATCTTGTTTTTTTAAACCGAAAAATTTAAGTGTGGATTTTTCTTTCCGGGCAAGCGCTTTTATCGGGGGGTTTTTTTGGAGAATTCGGAAAAACAGATCCAAAAAATTTTAAAACCTTTTTGGCCCAGAGTTTTTGGTTTTAGTTACGTAAGGGTCCCCAAACAAAGGCCAACCCGAAATTCATCTTTTGGGTGTTTGACAGAAAATTTTGGAAAAGGAAATTTTTAGTTGAGGGAAAAGACATTTTTTTTTTAAAAAGCAGTGGAGAGAGTGGCTAAAAGGGAAAAGGAAAAGTTTAAACCCTTTCCCCAAAAGGGTTTTTTAGAAAAAAAAAATTTGGGTTTAGAAGGGTCCCAGGTAAAATTGTGAGGTAAATGTAAATTCATTGTGGTTTGGGGATTTTGGGGAAAAAGTAAAACCCTTTAAAGTAGGAAAACAAAAAATGTTTATTTAGTAAAAGGAATTTTTAAAAAGGGGTTGAACCCCTTTCCGAAGTTTGAGAAATTTTGGGAACTTGGGGGAATGGAAAAGAGGGGGACATTGTTCTGCTGGTTTTTAAAAAACTTACCCCCTAAAAAAAGGGGAAAAGGGGCCCCCCTTTTCCCAGAAACAGCGAAAATGTTCACTTTGTTGTACATTTAACCCCAAGTTGGGGGGAAGGGTATTTTTAGTGGTTTTTTTCCCTTATAGTGGGTTACCTGTGGGGAAAAAGGCTTTAAGCTTTTGTTTGTACTTTTTAAAAAAAATTTTGCCAAAATTTTTTGAAATTTGTCCATATTTTAAAAACAAAATTTCTTTTTTTTTTTTAACAGTTCAGAGGGGTTTTTTGAAATAATCACAAAAACTGGGCCCTTGATAAAGAAAGAATGTAGATGATTTCAAAAGTTTTGAAGAATGTAGTTTTTCAATATTAAAAAAGAAAATTTGTTTGTGTTTCAAACAAAATCCCAAGAATCAATGTGAAGAAAAAGAATTCGTGTTTTGTTTGTGGATGATGAGGGGGAAGGTTTTAGTTTTTTGTTGGGTTTTTTGGGCTTTGAAAAGGGCCCTTTTTTTTTAAATTTGTTTTTTTTAGGTTCTAAATGTTAAATAAAAAAAGCCCCTGTATGGCAAAAATTTGTGACTTGTGCAAAAGGGACAATTAGGATTTGGAGCATTAATTATTAAAAGTTGTTTCCCCTTTTTGTTATGCAGTGCAAGTTTTTTGAGACATTGGTGAGAGTGGGGGGAGTGTTTTTTTGTTGTTTTTTTTAAAAAAAAAAAAAAAAAAAATTTTTATTTTTTTTTTTTCCTTTTTTTTTTGGGTTTTGGGGAGTGGTGTTACTAAATCAGTTTTGAGGGGTTTGTCGATCGCTTTAATTTTAAAAGTACTTAAGTGGGGGTTTTAAGCCTTTTGTTTTGTTTGTTTTTTTTTCCCCAGGGGAAATCCCCAAAACCCAGTATGTTGGGGTAAAAATGTTGTGGGTTTCTTTTGTTCCCCCCTTACCCCGTAGGGTACATGGCAGTGGGGGGGTCTTTTTTTTGTGAAACTTGTTTTTGGGTTCCCCTGAAACCTTCCCACCCCACTTATTTTTTTAAAATTTTTTATACTTTGCTTGAAAATTTATGGGCCAAATTTTGGAATGATATTTTTTTGTTGAATAAAAAAAAGGGAAAATTGTGGGAAAATTGGTTGGGTAAAATTCTTTAAATTTGGTTGTTTTGTCTTGTGCACATGTTTGTGTGGTGTGTGTGTGTGTTGTGTGTGTGGTGGTTTGTGTGTGTGGGGTGTTAGAAAAAAATAAAGGGGATTGTGATGGTTAAAAAGGAGGGCCCATTTGAAATGTGTATAAAACCCCAAGCCCCAGTTCCCCCCCGTGTTGTACTACCTATTAAAAAGGAAAAAAGGGGAAAAGGGTTGTCCAAAACCCTATGTGGTTGTAGGGGGGGAAAAGGATTAAGAGACCTAAGTTTTCTCCGGGGGCCGGTTTTTGGGGGGTTGGGGGGCCCAAATTTTTTTCCCTTCCCTTGTGCTTTACCTTTTGCCCCTAAAGAGGGAAAGGAAACCCAAAAAAAAAAGGGGTGGGTGAAACTGGGGAAACGGCTAAAACCCAAAGGGGGCCGGGAAAAGCCCCCAAAAATCCCAATTGGTAAAAAAACCCTAGTTTGCCCCTTAAAAATAGTTTGGGGAAACCCGAGGGGTTTTGGGACCACTGAGCTAAACCGGTCCATGCCCCCCATAACACAAACAGTATACTGTCGGTAAAATTGAAAGTTTGGGATTTTTTTTAAAAAAATTTTGCAGACACTCCCAAAAAAAAATAATTTGAAAAAATTTGTATAAAGACTAATTTTTAAAAAAAAGGAAATTTATACAATGTGTAAAAATTTTAATCAAACAAAATTTTATTTAAATTTTGGTAACATTCAAAAAAAAAATACATAAATCCCTTAAATGATTTTACTTTTTGTTTGGGAAAAAATAAAAAAAAATTTTTGGGCCCAGTCTTTTTTGGTTCCTGATTTCCCCCCCCTTTTAAAACAACTAAAAACCCCCCTGAGTACACAAAACCCCACATCAAAAAACCTCCCCCCCCCCCCCTGGGAAAGAAAGATTTGAAATATGCATAAAAAGCCCAAAATTTTGGGGAGTAATCGGGAAAAATTCAAAAATATCCCCAACCCTGAAAAAATAAAATATATGGCATTGCATAAGAGTGAAATAGTTTTTATTATAAATGTTTTTTTTGGGAAAATGTATAATTCAACAATGTATTATATTTTAACCAGTAAAAACAACTTTTAAAAAAAAAACAACAACAAAACTTGAAAACATTGTATCCCAATAAAGAAAATTTCCCAAATTTCCCCCCCCCAGTAAATTTGCAATTTTTTTCCCAAGAAAATTAAAAACCAATAAAATACCCCCCCAAGACAATTTTTTCCCCTTTTTCCCCCCATTAAACAAAACCCCCCAATACCCCAAAAAATATTTTTTTTTAAAAGAATAAAAAAAAATTAAAAAAAAAACCATTAAACTAAAAATCATGGGTTTTTGGGTTAAAAGCTTTTTATTTCCAAACAGCTGGGCCCCCCCCGGGTGGGGCCCCCTTGTCCCCGTTCCCCGATTCCCCCCTAACCCCAACCCCGGGGGTTACCCAAAAAGTGAAACAAATGAAAAAATTAAACCCCCCAAAATGGAAAAATGGAGTTTAAAATAGCAAAAATGAAAGGGGAAAGTTTGGGTTGTTTAAAATTAAACCTTTTTCCAAATAATTGAATATGGGGCCCCCCCCCTCCCTTGACTTAAGGGGGAAAAAGTTTGGGTGTTGAAAAACAAAAGTTTTAAATTTAACAGGGGGTTAAAATAAAAAATTAAAATTTATTTGTTAAAACCTTGGGGTAAGAAAAAAAATTATGTTTTTTTTCCTTAATTTTCCCGGATTGAATGGGATTTTTTTTTTCCCGGGAAAATTTCCCCCCCCCAATTGGCTTAAAAAAAGTGAAAATTTTTTTTTGTTTAAATATCTAAAATGGCTTTAAAAAATTTGAAAATAAAAATATTGTAATAGTTTCCCCTTTGCCCCCCAAATTTGGCCTGAGCTTTTGGCTTTATAAAGGGGGTACTTTTTTTTTCATTGGGGAATAACGTTTAAATGAAAGGGTTGTTTTCCCCTTTAAAATAGAAAATTTTAAGGGGTTTAAAAATAAAGATTAACTTTTAATTGTTTCCCTTGTGAATAAGATAATAAAAATTAAAAAATGGGGCCCCGGGGATTTTGGCCCGGGCAAAAACCCGGGTTGGGGGTTTTAAAAAATTTTTTTTTAAAATTTAAAATTTGGGGTGTTGAAAAAAATTGTTTTGTTCCAACCCCCCCCCAAATTTAAAAAAAATTCCCCCCCAAATTATTATAAACTTATAAACGGAAAATACACATTCCCAGAAGGGAAAAAAGCGATATCGGCCCCCCCCCTTCCCCAATCTAAATTAAAGTTTAAGTGGGGCCCCACGTAACTTTCAACTTCGGTTAAAAAACCAAAACATCTCCTAATACTTTACAAATTTTTTAAACGCCGTCCATCTAAAAAAAAACCCCCCAAAACCCAAAAAAATTTAAAACTGCCCAAAATTCCCCCAAAAATTATTTCTTTTCCTTAAAGGCAAAAAAAACGGCTGTGCTGGGGAAACCCCCAAGCCACCCTTCCCCGCCTTTAATTTTTAAAAACCCCAAGTTTAAAAAACAAAAAAAAAAATGTAAAAAAAAGGAAAAAAAACCAATGTTAAAAGTACAAAAATTATAAAAAAAAGAAAAGCACATGGGAAAAATTTATACAGCAAGAATGGACATCCTGGGCCCAATCCCGTTTTTTGAGTATCACACCTGGTCCCCCAGAAAAAAAAACACGGCAAAATGGCAATGAAAGGAAAAAACAGAACTTTGTTTTAAAAAATTTAAAAAAAAAAAAGGTTGGGAGTGGAGGGGAAAGGGAAAAAAAAATTAAGTAATGGAGATGATAGAAAGGTAAGGAGAAAGAAAAGACAAAACAGAAAAGAAAGAAAGAAAAAAAAGAAAAAATTTTAAAAATTTTTTGTACAGAATTTCCAGAAGGGGGGGTTTGAACTATGCTAGGGTAAAAAAGGGGTAAATTGTTAGTCTTTTAAAGAGATTTTAAAGAAAGGGGAGGTCCCATCGCAACATACTTTGAAATTTTTTTTAAAAAAACAAAACCCCTCCCTCCTCCCCCTTGCCAAATTTTAGTAAAAAAAGTGAGTGTCAAAAAAAAGCTGTTGGGGAAAAACCCCCTGTGAAAAAAATGACCACTTTTGAAAAAAAAAAATCCCAATTTAAAAAACGATGCGGGGGGGGAAAAACCCCCCCCCTTTAAATTTGGGGATTACACGTACTGAGATAACACACTCCAACCCTTTTTCACACAGGGAAAAAAATTACTGTGAAATATGATTGGGAATGCTGTATCTAAAAACCTCACAATACAACTACATCCCCCTACAAAAAAAACGAGCAATGCCCAACCCTTTACATATGTGGGAAAACAACACAAACAAATTTCAAAAAAAATTCCCTAAACAAAAGCAATGTTACCCTCAAAACCCCTCCCCAAAAGGTGCCTAATTTAAATTAAAAACTAGCAAGTTTTTCCCCAAAGGGAAATGGCATGTTCTGTGGCTGGCCCCTTTGAAACAAGTTTTTACCCGGGAAAATTCAAAATAGCTGGGCCCCTAGACCTATGGCTCCATCAAATAATCTGGATCCCAAATTTAAACCAAATTTTTTGGACTATCCAAAAAAAACACAAAAGACCAGACACAGACATCAAAAACCCCTGCAGTGCCCGACTGAGTTAAAATTCTACTTTTGCCCTAATTACTGGTTTTCCCGTAAACCCCCAAAAAAAAGGAAAAATTGAAGACAGAAATTTTTTGGGGAAAAATTCAAAGTACCCCCAAACCCCAAAAAGGATTTCAAAAAAAACAACAACCCCCCCCCCCCCCCCCCACCCCCCCCCGAAGAAACAAAAAACAGGGAAAAAAAAAAAGAAAAGGTTTTGAAATTTCACTGTAGATAATACAAAATAGAATCAGTTTCATTTTTTTAATATTTAATTATTTTACACCACGAGGGAAAGGGATTTTTAAATTTTTCCATACCATTGCACCCGAAAGGGATTTTTGGGGTACCTTAAAAAGGGAAAGGAAAAATAACTTAAAAATTTGGTTAAAAAAATAACGGGATTTTTTATGTTCTTCCATAAAAAACTGTTTGCTGCCTCTTTTGTTTAAAAACACAGAAGAAAAATCCCTACAAACCTACTTCTTCTTAATTTAACATCGACATTGGTTTTGCTGTCTGCATAGAGCAAAAATGTGCTGCATGCTGTTTTTAAACAACCCGACAAGTCAGGCCCAGGCATTCAACTTCAGCATGGGAAAAGAACTTTTTCTTTTTTAAGGGGGTTTCTGGTAAAAAAAAAAGGGAGAAAAGGACTTGGGGGGAAGAAAATTTGACCCCCAAGGAGGAAACAGGAAGAAAAGGAACATGGGGCAAAAAACAAAAAAGGGGATAGAAAAGAGGAAATTCCTAGCAAAAGAATTTTCCCGAGGGGGGGATTTTGCTGTATTTACTGACAGGGGCCTTTGGGTCTCCTTAGGGGAAAAAACAAAAAAATTTTTTGTCCCCCCTAATTAACGGAAACTGTTTAAAAAGTTTGTTTCTCTCAAAAAAATGCTTTTTAAAAATTTTTTTTATTCTTCTATTTCAAGGTTTAAAGGAATAAAAACTTGTGTTTTTTAAACCAGTCCCATGTGTATGCAGTTTAGTAAAAATTTTTTCATTTCGTTCCCCCAAACACCCCAAAGGGCTTCTCTTCCCCAAAAAACGGGGAAAGGGCCTTTAACATGGGCACAAGAGGACCTGGGTTTACAAATTTATCCAAAGGACTGTTGGGGAGGAAAAGGAGTCCCGCATGATGTTAAAACCCGAGGAAAAAAACCTCTAAACAAGATTCCCAAAACCCGGGTAAGCAATCATGGCGCCATCACTCTGACCCACAAAGCTATCCCCCCCCCCAAAGACACACCAAAAATATCCCCACAAAGCCGAAGCGTCCCCCGTGATGTTGTAGGTTTCCCCCCCCACAGTCCAGCCCCGTGAGTGGTTTGCTTATTTCTCGAAGGAGTTGGAAAGGTTGTGGTTGCCGTTCCCTGGCCCCCGGCAGGGTACAGCATGCCTCCCAGCACCCCCACCCCACCCCCCCGCCGGGGGGCCCGGGCAGGAGCTGACCCCCGTTCCCCCTGGTCCCCTTTCTGGGTTCATACCCTTTCGCGCTGGATAAACTGAAAAAAAAACCAACGGGTTTTTAAAAAAGCAGGGGTGAAGGTCGAGGAAAAATTTTTGTTGTGGTTTTGTGTAGTGTGTTGGGGTGTGGGGGTTGTGTGGTGTGTGAGGTGTTGTGGTGTGTGCGTGTCGGGGTGTGTGTGTGTGGGGGTGTGTGGTTTTTGTGTGTGTGGGGTTTTTGTGTGAGTGTGTTGTGTGGTGGTGTGGTTGTGTTGTGTGTTGTGGTTGTGGTTGTGGTTGTGTGTTGTGTGTGGGGGTGGGGTGGGGTGTGTTGGTGTTTTGGGGGGTGGTGTGTGAGCAAAAGTGAGGATTTAAATGCGTTTGGGGTGTGTTGTGCGCAAAGTGGACATGTCATGCCTTTAAAATGATGCCATCAGGAAACTTTTTACCCGCTTTTAATTGGGTCAAATTTAGTCAAAGTTAAAAATTGGCTGTTTTAAAGGGCAACAGGGGTGATGCCTGGGGGAGAGGGTTCCCGGCTTGTGATTGCAGGAGATGTGTGGTGGCTAGCTGCCAATTCTGTCTTAGAGAGCTCCCCTGACCCGTCTAACCCGTGGGCACCCCATGGTGGGAAAAATGCAGGAAAATGGGTTTTTTTTTTTCCATAGGGTTGTCTGCACCTGTGCGATTCTCACGCTGTGCCAACCCTGTCCCATGCCCTTTGACCACCCAAAAACCCAAGATCCCATGTGAAAATGCATGCGAACATCCCCAAAAAAGGAAAGGTAAAGGGTAAAGGTGTCCCAAACCCTTATGGATGGGGAGTAAGGCATCAGAGATCGCATCTCTGGGGCCCAGCATATTGGGGGGGGGGCCCTCTCCTCCCCCTCATGCTTTCCTTCCCTGCCTAAAGGGGGAGGTCCCCATTTAAGGGGTTTGGGTAATACGGGGGTTGTAATGAAACCAAGCTTGCCCCACGGGTAATCCCGCCTTACAAGATAGGAAGAAAATCCAGGGGAAAAATATTTTTGAAAACCCTCGTTCATTCAGTGGGAAAATGCTATGCTGTGCTGTGACTTATAGGATCTCCCCAGGGGTTTTTCGTTGCTCCCCCCCACAACGATGTGGCTCCCCCAAATAGGGGGGGGGCATCACACATGGATCGGGGCCTTCCCCTGCATTTTGGCTTCGCTGCCACTGCCATCTCTGCACCACAGCCGACGTGCGCACCAACCCCACACAAAACACACAAACACACATGCATTTTACAAAACCTTACCACCACAGCACACCACCACGCCCACGCCCAACACACAATTATTTACACACACAAAACCCACACAGACACAGGCCGACACAGACACCCACAACACTCTCTTATGTAGGAAACAATGTTATTAGCCCATTATAAAAAAATTCAATATTCACAAAAAATAAAGAGATAAAAACACATGTTTTTAAGTGACAAAAAAATTTCAACAAAAAACGAAAGGTGTGCACATTATATCCAGCAAAAAAAACGGCACATGTTCAGTTATAAACTTACACTTTTTTGCACTTACACACACACTGTTTACATTAATTTTGTTTGTGATGCTCCCCCCGGGAATGATTTGCTTTGGCATGGCCATTTTCCCCATTTTAGGCAGGTGGGGTTGATTTTGGAGTTTTGATTGTTATTAAACTATACCCTTTCTTTTCCTTGTCTAAATCCCAAGGCGCAATTTTATACCTTTTGCTTTAAAAAAGCATTTGAAAAACACAACCCTTCATTCCGACCCCCTATTACGGGGGGGAAAAACTGTAAATTTTTTTTTTGCCATTTTTGAAGTTTTCCTTTAAATTTTGAAATATTTTTCTAAAAGTGTCTGATTTTCAATCTTTTTTTCTGCGTGAACAGCCTTTTTATTGTAGTGAATAACATATCAAATCTAAAAATTGCCCTTCAGGCAATATGATCAGTATGCGGGAAGGTCAATTTGGACTTTACAAGATCGCACAAGATGAAAAAACTTAACAGGTTCAAATTTTTCCGAGATGAAGTCGGAGGTTCCATCAAACCCCCAATGCGTACAGGTGACTTTTCAAAATTCACAAAAAACCCCCATGCTGGAGGTGTTTGGGTCTGTAGCAAAAAAAAGTTAGGGGAATGAAAAAGGTCAAAAGAGGGAAAAATGTGTTCAGGGTCGGGGGGATGCCCAGGTCCCAAGTGTGAAAATCAACAAAGCAGATTTGACTCATTGACAAAAATATTATCTATTTTTATCTGTTTTTTTTTTATCAAGGATAATGGAATAAAATAATGTGCTTTTTTTAATAGCCATCTGTGTAGGTTTTTTTTAAATTTTGTAATCTGTTCCCCCCGGCACCAATGGCTCTCTTCCCAAAAAACGGAAACAAGTTTTAACGTGTTGCAAGTTGTTCAGTGTGATTTGCAAAGGGACCTCACTTTATAGTTATCCAAAGAGCTTTTTTGGGGGGGGGTTTTTTTGAATAATTCTACTTTAAAATTTTTTGTTTAAAAAAAATGTTAGAATAAACCTAAAACACTTACTAAACCAGACACAGGAACAGGCAAGGCACGAGAACAGGACAGAGGACACAGGACACGCACGCAAGAACACACCACCACCACACACACACCACACACCACACAAAACACCACACAAAACACCTCAATAAACCAGCTAAGCCCGCGAAAAGCTTCACGGATTCCTAGCTTCAGTAAATCAAGACAGGTATTCAGCGACGATTCCCATGACAGGAAAGATTTTTAAATATTTCATACAACCCCCCCCCCCAAAAAAAAAACCGAAAACAACCCCCCCAACTATCCCTCCCCAACCCGGTCCCCGTCTTCACCTTGTGGATCCCCCACGTTTTTTCTGATGTAAAACCCTCCAAGAGGAAGAGCTCGCTGCCGTGTGTCCCCCCATGGCAAACACGGCCCCTCAAACCCCACTGTGAATGGTGGGGAACTCCCCATGGGCCCGGGGGGAGCCCCGGTGTCCTTTTCAGTGCGTAACCTTTCAGGTGAGAATGTTTAAAAATGGTTGTTTAAAAAAAAAGAGGGGAAAGGGGAGAGGGGAGAGGGAGGGAGGAGGGAAGAGGGAGGAGAAAAGGGGACAGAAAACAAACATAGACAGAAGAGAGACAGAGGAGAGCAGAGACAGGGAAAGTGAGACAAAACACACACACAACACACACACACACACCCACTCACAACACACAACCTCACAACACACAACACACATCACACATACACAAACACACACATCAAACGCCGCAAGCACGCACGCACGCACGCACGCACGCACGCAGCACGACGCACGCAGCAGCACGACGCCGCACGCCCGCACGCAGCACGCACCACACCAACCCCACCCACACACACAACACTCACCAAAAACCCCTCACACACAAAAAAAAGTTCCCAACCAGGACTGAACCTAACCCCATCAATCAAAAGGGAAAAGGCAGGGTTTGGAGGGAAAGGAGTGGGGGGGGGGGGGGAATCAAAACAGAAAACAAAAATGACGTGAAAAAAAAAAAAAAAAAAGTTTCAGGACAACAATTTTCCAAAAAAAGAGCAAACGAGGAGAATAATCCCCCGAGTTGCTCAGTTCTACCAATCAAAGACATAAACTTTTCCTATGGGTCACCCACTACGGGCAAAACCAAACCCTTCCTGCCTTCCTAAATAGCACCCCCCAAAGGGGTACGAAACATAAAACAAGCGCGTGCAATGTACAGAAAAAAAGGGAATCTCTCCCCCAATGTAGAGATGTATTTATTATTTTTATCTTATTGTTAATTGTTGTTAATGTTATATTTTTTGTGTGTAAATCAAAATAAAAAAAAAATGAGGGGCCCCCCAAAAACCCCCCCCCCCCAAAAAAACCCCCCCCAAAAAAAAACAAAATTTACAGAAAAAAACACTCGCAGTGTTGCGCTGAAGTACCATCTGACCCCCCAAAGGGTAGATCTTTGTTCAGGTGCCCCGCCCAGACTTCTTCGCGCGGTTGGCATGGGGGAAGTGCTTGGTTGTTTTGGTCAGGGGTTTTG
>JASPKP010001634.1:25000-27375 GCA_030674155.1 Stramonita haemastoma | reverse complement strand
AACTGTTCTTGCCTGTATCGATGCCCTGGTCAAGCATAAGGGTCAGCCCAGGACGGCCACCGCTTCTCAGGAAAATCCACATTGATCACACATAAAAAATTAATGAGATAAAACCAAAACCAGATTCCTTAAAACAACCTTGTCCTTAGAGACCAACTATACCATTTTCACTCATATCAGACAGAAGAAGCCCGATTCTCTCAGGAAGTTAAAAATGGTGTCCGGTGGAACATCAGGAAAGAGGATCTTTAGGGAGTCTGCGATAAAATGCTTGTGCCTGGTATACTGAACATCCCGACACTCACAAGTCACTCACCATGGGGTTCCCTCACCTTTCAGCAAATGAACGTGAGTGATACGAGAATGACCCGTGTGTATCCTGGTGAGCACAGTTGCTTCCCTTCAGTTTTTGACACACAGAGGGAAAACCTCTTTCAGGGTGGAACGGATCTGAAAAAGTTTGTTGTCTGTCTGAGCGTTCAATTCCTCCTGCCAGAGGGAGTGCGCGTATTGTTCGCTTCTAGGTTTCAGATCTGTAAACGGCACCATGGACCCGGAAACCTCCTACTCCGTGGCACACCTGGAGAGTCGGTCAACCGTTTCGTTGCCCCGAATGCCCACGTGCCCCGGGATCCACACTAAAACCACATCACACCCGTCCCGTCTCAAGGAAGTATGCAGTTCGTAGAACTCCTGAAGCTTAGGATGGTTTATGTTCCTACAAGCGATAGCCTCCAGAGCAGAGAGCGAGTCCACACAGACCAAGAAGTGTTGGACAGGCATTGGGTGGGGCGGAGGACCGTGGGGAGTGGAGGAGGCTGGTTGCAAAATCTTCAGTTGTGCCCCCATGGTCCCCGGGACTATGGGACAGGTGAAGGTGAAAGTGAATTATCATATCCTCACTCTTTCTAATGGTGCCAGTCCATTCCTGAGCAAACCAATCTACAAGTCTCTGTTTAAAGGCACACAAGAACAATTTTTTTTTTATTTCCTCCTCCTTAACATCATACCCCATCTGAAATCCCCTTCACACTGCCAACCTCTATAAGTGTGTGCACGCGCGTGCATGTGTGTGTGTGTGTGTGTGTGTGCACACGCGTGCGTGCGTGCAGGTGTACATTCAAATTAAAACTATTAATTGTCATTGATTGCTTGTGTGTGTTTTATAGGTAGAATGCAAGCGCTTTGATTTGTTTTTGCAAGCGGTATAAATGAGCGCTTATTGCAAGGCAGGGGGAGTAACTGAGATAGGTGGCGCGCAAGTGCTTGGGTGACATGGAATTGTTTACGACGCCATTTACAAAGATTTTGTGCACCGTGATAGAAGGAACTCTGACTCTGCGCTTGATTATTGTCTTCAAAATTGCGTTGTTTGCATCTACAATGGCGTGTATAAGTCAACACATATGTAAAAGAATACATAAATAAACACACTCGCAGATAAATAATAAAATAAATATTGATATAGGCCTGGTGGGGACAACCCACTCAGAGGACATGGCCACTGTACACACAGACAGATAGATAGATACCCCCTCCTACCACACACACACACACACACACACACACACACACACACACACACACAGGGGGACGGGATAGCCTAGTGGTCAGAACATTGCGCTTGCAATTTGACGACCCAGTTCGATTCCCTATCGAGGGGATTTTTCCTCTGGAGTTAACATCAGTGCTGACTCTATTCCCCTCAAAAGTCTTTTGGATGAGACTAAAAACCGAAGCCCAGTGTGCAAACGCATGCAGAACATCTTGCACACACATTAAATCATGCTCCGCTTTTCGTAAGAGTAGGCCATCGAGTGCCGGTGGGAACAGATGGCATTTTTAAAAACCTGCATACACACGGCGACTGGATGTAAAAAAGCATATGATTGCTCATTCCATTATCCTCGATATAAAAGAATAAATAAATAAATAAACACACACACACATACAGACTTTCACGCACGCACGCACACACACACATACACGCGCACGCGTGCACACACACATTCACACCCATACATGCGTGCGCGTGCAAGCACACACATACAGACACGCGCGTGTGCACGCGCGTGCGCGCGCGCGTGCACACACACACACACACACACACGGACTGACACAAAATTGTGGTGAATATATTATAATTATACGTTGAAAAGAAGACGGACAACACACACACACACACACACACACACACACACACACACACACACACACACACACACACACACACTCTCTCTCTCTCTCTCTCTCTCTCTCTCTCTCACACACACACAACCACACAACCATCCAACAGTTTGACACTCCTCGCGCCTCGCACACACACACTACACATGCACGCAACATACACACGCGCGCGTACGCACACGCACACA
>JASPKP010001634.1:5000-20000 GCA_030674155.1 Stramonita haemastoma | reverse complement strand
TATATACTGTAACTCTTTGTTCTTACTACCTAAAGTGTTGAAACTGTAGTTAATTGTTTATGTAATTTTGCTTATCTAAGCCATTGTTTTCAAACTAACATTTGTGAGGTTTTTATTGTTGTTATTATTGTTTTGATTTGGTTTTTTAAATTTTTTTTGGTAGATCATTTCCATAATTTTCCCAGCATGGTTATATCATCAAATAACTGGCCAAGAAAAGATGGACTACGCATTGGACACTTGAATGTAAATAGTATTTCTAAACAAAATATCTGATGTACAGACTCTATTATACAATTCTGATAAACCATTTCATGTATTTGGATTCACTGAATCCAGACTTTCAAACAATGTACCGGATACAGATGTTATAATTCCCGGCTACAAACTCATACGCAAAGATCAAGTATCCCCCAAGTCCACTGGCATGCTTGTATATATCAGTGAAGCAATAAACTATAAAAGAATTCAAAATCTAGAAAATCATCAGGTTGAGTCAATATGGATAGAAATCAAACTAAAACGAAATAAACCTATCAGAGTAGGATTTATTTACAGAAACCCATCTGAAAGAATAGATTGGACAGACAGATTTTCCACAATGATGGACTCGGCATTTCTCGATACCACAGAAACACTAGTGTTTGGTGATTTCAATATAGATTTACTTAAACCCCAACCTTCATGGGTAAACAAATTAGACACATACAACCTTACACAAATTGTAGATACACCAACACGCATAACATCTACCAGTAAAACACTTATTGATCATATTTACATAACTGATAAACAAAACATCAAGGAATTATGTATTCCTATCTATGGCTGTAGTGACCATCTTCCTATATGTGTAACATGGGATAGGAAAGGTACACAAATCCCAAAAGTAGGTCACAAAGAAATTACATACCGATCTTTTGCAAATTCAATGAAAACCATTTTATAAATGATTTGTTAACTTCTTCACTAAACAATGTTTACAACTTGACAGATCCAGAAGAAGCCTTGACCCTCTGGCTTGAAACTTTTATGTCTATATATAATAAACATGCTCCCTTTAAAACCCACAGAGTAAGGCATAAAGTACAACCTGAGTGGATAACAAAGGAAATTTTATCTGAAGCACAGCATCGAGATAACTTGTTAAAGGCAGGAAATTTTGATGAATACAAGGCACAAAGAAACAAAGTAAATTCCTTGAAGCGAGCATGTAAACAAAAATACTTTCAAAATCTTACTTCTTCCAAACAAAATTCAAGATCAATGTGGAAAGCTATCAACCAGCTAACTAATAAATCTTCTTCACCTTCCACTATTCAGAATATTTCTCCTGATTACCTAAATAGTTATTTTACCACCATGCCAGACTCATTGATAAAACAGAATAATGCTACACAAAACTCCCTAGAAAAACTAAAAACCTTTTGTGGATCCAAAAATATCAAATCAGCTTTGAAAATACCACCATTGAACATAACTGAAGTTTACCAATCCCTACAACGCTTAAAACAAACAAAAAGTCAAGGTCCAGATGGTGTGGATGGAAAAATTCTCAAAATGGCAGCTCCCTTTATAACTGAGACGCTCACTTATGTTTATAACTTGTGTATTGGAAAATGTCACTTCCCATCACAATTCAAACTGGCCAAAGTAATTCCTTTTCATAAATCTGGTGACTCTTCAAAACCATGTAATTACAGGCCAATATCAGTTTTATCAATTATATCCAAACCACTTGAAAAACATATACACAAACACCTTAGCAATCATTTAGAACATTATAGTCTTTTAATTGATAACCAATCAGGATTCAGGAAAAATCATTCTTGCCACACAGCTCTTACTAACATTGTAGATTCTTGGCACAACAGTATAAATGATAACAAATATTGTGGAACCCTTTTTGTTGACTTTGCTAAGGCGTTTGATGTAATAGACCATGAACTACTATGCCGAAAACTAATGCTATATGGCATATCTGATAACGGTCTGAAGTTAATCAAATCATTCCTGCATAATAGACAACAATATATTTCAATCAATAACATTAAATCATCTACACTACCAGTAAAATATGGGATACCACAAGGGTCTGTTCTAGGTCCACTTTTATTCTCTATATATGTTAACGACCTTCCACTCTACATTAAAGAATCATGTGAGCTTTTCTGTGATGACACAACAATTCATACCAATAATGCCAATCTTAATCAAATATCTGCCTCATTACAAAGTAGCATAGATTCTCTAAGCAAATGGTGCAATTATAACCATATGTCACTAAACCCACAAAAAACCAAAGTCATGCTTATTACAACAAGACAAAAGAGACAAAACATGACAATTAGACTTCCACCCATATTTATAAACAATGAACCTATAGAGGAAGTTGATAACCATAAACTTCTAGGTATTGTGATTGACAACAATCTTTCATGGATGGCACACATAAATAAATTATCAAAAACAGTTTCAAAACATGTATACCAGCTTTGCAGAATCAAACACTTTATCAACACACATGCCAGAAAACTATTCCTACATGCTTACATTCTATCTTCAATCAACTATTGTTCTACCCTATTTGACACAGCCAGTGCCAATACCCTCAAACCTCTAAATAGCAGTTACAAAAGAGCGCTCAAAGCAGTTCTTCTAAAATCATCTACCTTAAGTGCATCAGACTATGCAAAACTGGAGGTTCTTCCCTTAAAAGACATGCTTACCCTAAACAAAGGAATGTTTATGCATAAAATTATGACAGGACATGCTCCACAATCCCTCTATTCTAAATTTCATATGACCTCCAGATATCCTACCAAAATTCAACTACCAATACCTAGAATCGACCTCTTTAAATCAAGCCTTTCATACTCAGGTAGCCTACTCTGGAACATGCTGCCAACGTTCGTGAAAACATCCCAAAGTAAAGAAACTTTCAAGAAAGCAATTTATACCAACCTCAAATGTAAAAACTGATGTACTAACACATCAGTACTCCTACCACTTGTAAACCTGTGTGTATGTATGTGCATTTGTGTGTGTGTGTGTGCGTGCTGGCGCGTGTGTGTGTGTGTGTGTGTGTGTGTGTGTGTGTGTGTGTGTGTGTGTGTGTGTGTGTGTGTGTGTGTGTGTGTGGCATGTGAGTGTGTGTGTATGTGTGTGTGTGTGTGTGTGTGTGTGTGTGTGTGTGTGTGTGTGTGTGTGTGTGTGTGTGTGTGTGTGTGTGTGTGTGTAACAACTTATGTTATCACTCCATATACTTCATGTCTGGAAGATTTGTCAGATATTGCTTCGGATCGTCTCATAATGATGTAACCTGAAGAACTATATTCTATAAGTTGAATGTATGAGATGGTTTTACCTAAAAATCCATGCTTGGATAGACATTGACTAATGTGTTCATTGATGATATCGGTTTAAAGAAGGATCTCATGCGGGTGTTATCAGACTTGTTGATTGGACTTTTTTGATGAAGATGTACCATGTAAGATGCTCTCTCTCTCTCTCTCTCTCTCTCTCTCTCTCTCTCTCTCTCTCTCTTCTCTCTCTCTCTCGGTTTGTTTTGATCTCTATGTAATATTTGAAGATGCCTCTTTTTTTTCTTTTTTTTTTTTTCTTTTTTTTTCTCTAAACTTCCACTTCCACATATGCTATCCTAGTCTCATTATTGGATAGGAATGCTTCGGTTCTTAATGAAATTTGAACTGAAATTGTGTTTTACTGTTTAAATATAGAAATGCAATTTTTAAAAACTTTTTTGTATGTGTGTGTTTAAGAGTTTTTATGTTTACTTTTTATGATTTACGTGTCTTTTCCCTTTTTGCCTTCTTGCTTGTTTTCCCCCCTCACACACACACACACACACACACACACACCACACACACACACACACATGCGCACGCGCGCGCGTGCACACACACACACACACACACGCACACACACACACACACACACACACACACACACACACACACACACACACACACACGCCACACACACACACATACACACACACACACACACGCACACACACACCACACACACATGGAATGTATTATTTTCAAATGAATGTTTTGGCCTATAGATTTGTAATGCCTTCTGTTTCATGGTCCTGAATATTTGCTATTTTTTCATCTTCATTAGTATATATATTATTTTTTTATGCATAGAGTTTTGATTTACAACTGGTTTGCATTTATAAATTTAAATGTTGTTTCGCTCCTATTTGATTTTCTAAAATAGTTTTATACAATGTTGCTCATTTGTTTGTTGTTTGCCTTTTGGGGTTTTCTTTTCCTTGTAAGGATTGGCCACATTATGAGCTTATAGATAATTGATGATAAATAATTTTTTACAGAAGTGAGAGTGTTTTGAAATATTGACTAGTTTGTTTTGATGTAATTTGAAGATGCTCTCTCTCTCTCTCTCTCTCTCTCTCTCTCTCTCTCTCTCTCTCTCTCTCTCTCTCTCTCTCTCTCTGGGCTTTCTTTTCCTTGTTAGGTTTGGTCAATTTGTGAGTTTTTAGGTTTCATTGATGATAGTTATTTTTTTTATGGAAGTGTGAGTCTTTTGAAAAATTCTGTTGACTGGTTTGTTTTGATGACGATGTTTTGGGGATCCTCTCTCTCTCTCTCTCTCTCTCTCTCTCTCTCTCTCTCTCTCTCTCTCTCTCTCTCTCTCTCTCTCCTCCCTCTCTCTCTCTCTCCCTCTCTCTCCTCTCTCTCTCTCTCTCTCTCTCTCTCTCTCTCTCTCTCTCTCTCTCTCTCTCTCTCTCTCTTGCTCCCTTCCCTTCCATTCCCCTCCAACTTCCACCTTCACATAAATTATTCTATTCTAGAGGTTTAATGGAGAGGAGTGTTGGTTGTTATCTTGGATTCAAAATGTATTCTTACCATTTGAATATAGAAATGTGTTTTCATGTATCTCTTGTGTTTAAAGGGTTTTTATGGTTTTTTAATCTGGTTTTCCCCTTTTATGCCTACTTTGCTTGTTTCCCGCTTACACACACACACACACACATACTTACACACACGCACGCACGCACGCACACACACCACACACACACACACACACACACACACACACACACACACACCACACCACACACACACACACACACGCACACACACTTACGCACACACACACACACACACACACACACACACACACACACACACACACACACACACACACACACACACACACACACGTTTGTTTAAATAATTATCAGTGTATCCAGATAGGATGACGCGTTTTGTTGAATGTATCCTGTTTTCTTCTTTTAAAATATTGGTTGAACTGCTGCTGGTGGTGATGCTGGTATATAGGGGTAGGGAGGGGGTTTCTTAGCTTTATTCCCTAATCAGGGCAAGGGCCGGATGAAAAAAAGTATGTAATACTTACTCTGTTACCCTTGAAAAATAAAGATTATTCATTCATTCATTCATTCATTCTCTCTCTCTCTCTCTCTCTCTCTCTCTCTCTCTCTCTCTCTCTCTCTCTCTCTCTCTCTCTCTCTCTCTCTCTCTCTTTCCCACTCACACTCAGACACTCACTCACAGGTTCGCCTGCATGTCATCAATAAATTTCATTCTAAAGGAAATTTATGACTAGAATTTCAGATAAAATCATTTAGCCGAACACAAGAGGAACACAAGAGGAATCTATCGCTGTAAGGCACATATTTTGGTCCATTATTTGCTAACACCTCGGTCTTATGATTATGGTCGTAAGATCACATTGATAACCATATCCTAATCATGATAGTCATAGTTATTCAGCTTACTTAAATGGATAATTAATTGAGTTTACACAATATCAATTAAATTTAACACACATGATTATCAAAATAGAGAGTACAAAATATGAATAGAACATTTCTCAATATGGATGGCAAACATTTTTAGACAATAGGTGACACGTTCAGAGAGAGAGAGAAAGAGAGAGAGAGATTTGATTGATTTATTCTTTTATATCGAGTATAATGGAATAAGCACTCATGTGCTTTTTTTTCATCCAGTCCCCGTGGGTATGCAGTTTTTTAAATGTCATCTGTTCCCACCGGCACACAATGGCCTACTCTTACGAAAAGCGGAACAGGGTTTAACGTGTGCGCAAGGTGTTCTGCGTGCGTTCGCACACGGGGCCTCGGTTTGAAGTCTCATCCGAAGGACTTTTGGGGGAAAGTGGAGTCAGCACTGATATTAACTCCAGGAGAAAAATCTCCTCAACCGGACTCGAACCCGGGTCTTCAAATTGCGAGCGCAATGTTCTGACCACTAGGCTATATATATACAGAGACAGAGAGAGAGCACTAGCTAGTGTAACACAATTCTCTAATTCTTATATAGTCATGAAAATGAACATCCACTACATTCTAAGTAGGATTTTAAGAGGAGAGAGAGAGAGAGAGAGAGAGAGAGAGGAGAGAGAGAGAGAGAGAGAGAGAGAGAGAGAGGGAGGGAGGGGAGAGAGGAGAGAGAGAGAGAGAGAGAGAGAGAGGAGAGAGAGAGAGAGAGAGGAGAGAGAGAGAGAGAGGGAGGAGAGAGAGAGAGAGAGAGGAGCACTAACTAGTGACACAAATCAAATTCAATATAGCTATAAAAATGAGCATCTACACATTGTAGATAGAATACACATAGTTTATATATACTGTAATGATCAATCTCTGTAAATAGCCTATCAATTCACAAAAATGAATAATACACAGTATAATCAAAAGACATATACAGAGAGAGAGAGAGAAAGAGAGACAGACAGACAGTCAGACAGAGAAACAGGAGAGAGAGATAGAGAGAGAGAGAACTCTGAACAATTTTATTGTAGAAGGCCATCGGACCAATTCCCACCCCCATCCCCTTTTTAACTTTGTTCTCATTCCTTTCCAAGAATGAACCTGAAAACACTTCAAGCTCACCAGTTATATCATTCACCCATGGTATTAGCACACATCTGCTTGGAATGTTTGGAACAGAGAATTGATAACTAGGGTATAAATTATACACAGCGTAGCATTAGGGACTGAAACAACTTATTTTGACACAGCAGTAATTCTAAAGCAGAAACCCTTTTGTTGAAATGATATGTGATTCGTCCTTAATCATGAACGCTTTGTCATCTTGCATCATAAGTTTCAAAGCTATTTCTGAAGGGTATTGTTAATAATGAGATGGGATGTATTTTTGTCAAAAATCAGAGATTTACAATAAAATAAAAGTGTGTACTCCGTCTTCCAGAAAAGAATTACACAGCGGACATTTAAGATTACCGGGATTGAAAGTAGCATTATCGCATTTTGTGTGTGCGTATATCAGTTGCACCGATTATAAATTGGATGAGCACATGAGAGAGAGAGAGAGAGAGAGAGAGAGAGAGAGAGAGAGAGAGAGAGAGAGAGAGAGAGAGAGAGAGAGAGAGAGAGAGAGAGAGAGACAGACAGACAGACAGACAGACAGACAGACAGACAGACAGACAGACAGGAGAGTGAGAGAGAACTCGAACTTAAATGATTTATTCACAAAAAGGCTATAGGCCCATACATGAATGGGGTTTCAAAACTGCTTATTTTGGTGTGGGATAAAAGACAACAGCAACAACAGCAAAATTATTGTATAGCAACAAAATCAGTAGCAAAAAAACCAGACTTACGATAATAAATTTATTCTTATTCTAAAGGCTTTACACAGAGTGAGGCTGTGCACAACCTCAGGCTGACTTGACGCCATGAGTAAACAGAGTCTAAATGAATTAGGCTGTCTACTATATTTCACATGGATGTACTGCCTTACATCCTCTAATGCTGGACAGCATATCACAAAATGTACTTCGTCTTCAGGTGCTTGCTTACATAATGGGCATAGTAACCTGAGGTCATCAACATCATAATCTCTGTATCTGAATTTATGAACATTTATATCTGATACACCAAGGGCTCTATAGAGTACCCAAACTTAAAACCTTCCGAAGGAAAAACAGCTTTATCCCCACTTCTATTCAAATGCTGAAGAAAGATTTCACAATTACAAAAAACGATGACTGTGTGTGTGTGTGTGTGTGTGTGTGTGTGTGTGGTGTGTGTGTGTGTGTGTGTGTGTGTGTGTGTGTGTGTCTGTGTGTGTGTGTCTGTGTGTGTGTGCGTGCCTGCGTGCGTGTGTGTGTGTGTGTGTGTGTGTGTGTGTGTGTGTGTGTGTGTGTGAGAGAGAGAGAGAGATAGTGAGAGAGAGAGAGTTGATGAGGCATAACTCTAATTTCTTTATATTTTATTTTGATGTGTTACATTGTAAATTTTATTGTACAAAGTTATGATAGCTCAGTCAAGTCAAGTCAAAAACACTTTATTCATCCCTGAAGAGCAATTACAATACTGACAGGTATATTGATACAAATCATAATCAAAGACACGAAACAGCTACATGTCATAATACTATTTGTTCAGACATTATATGATAACTTCAAATAAAAATGTCACAAACACTCACACTCTATGCGCGCGCTCGCACACACGCAAACACACACATACTAATGTTTTTAAAAAAAAAAACCCCACCATTGACTAGAAAAGACATATGATCACCATTATTTACGCATTGTACGCACGCGTTCGCACACGCACGTATACATGCATGCACGCACACACACACACACACTCCCCCCACACCATCCACACCCACCCGCCCCCCCACACACACGCTCCCCCCCCCCCTACACATACACGCCATCCACACCTACCCGCCTCCCCCCCCTCACACACACGACCACACACAAGCATACACACCCAAGCACACACAAGCTCAGGTGAATGTTTGTGTGTGCATGCGTGCGCAAGCGTAGGTGCGTGCACGCGCGAGTGTGTGTGTGCGCGTGTGCGCGCGTGCGTGCGAGAGAGAGAGAGAGAGAGAGAGAGAGAGAGAGAGAGAGAGAGAGAGAGAGAGAGAGAGAGAGAGAGAGAGAGAGAGAGAGAGGGGAAGATTTTTAAGGTGTGGAAAGGGTTGTCTATGTCTGTGATGTCGAATTACGCTATTGTCTTCACATGTTGACTATTTTCAGCTACACTTGCTTGTAACCCACATGAATTCCTCACCCTTGTTTTTTAGACATTCAAGATTTCGTATTCGTATTGTTCGCCTGTTCTGACAATGTTCGAGTCACTTGGGGATTACGTGTTTGTTCAATGTATATCTATCTCTTATTGTTTAAGTAATTATCAATGTATCCAGTTGAGGATTATGTGTTTTCTGAATATATACCTACTTCCTTCCTTTAAACCATAGGTTGAACTGAAGTTGGTGGTGGTGGCAGTGGTTTTTTTGGGGGAGAGTGCTATTACTTTTTTGTTTGGGGGTTGGTTGTTTGGCTTTTGTTTTCTATTTTCGTTTGTTTTGGGTTTGGGTGGGTCTTTTTGTTTTGCTTTGCTTTGGCTTTTGTCGTATTGATAGTCCTTGATCAGGGCAAGGACCCGATGAAAAAAAGTATGTGAATGCTTATCTGTAACCTTTGAAAAATAAAGACCACTCATTATCACTCTTTCTCTCCAGAACAGAGGTAAAATCATAGTCCACAATGTCCGGTGCATCAGCATGATGTTTAAGTTTAAAGTAAATCGTTTTCTGAAGTGGAACAAAATAACTATCTTGGGATATCTTCTGTCATAATGATATTTGGGAATGCAAATGATAAATATATACAAAATAATTCTTTGTACCATCAAAAGGATATTTAGGCGATGTAATTGATGTACTGTATGCACAGGAAGACACGACAGAAATTTTCATCGATTTAGTTCTTTTGTAGGTTTCTTCAGTTAACTCCCTGAGTACCCCTCTCCTCTTTAAAAGCTCAGTTAAACCTACCATCTCAAAAGTGCCACAGAGGACGTACAAATAGTTTACTACCGGCCTCAATTCTCCTCCTGCTTGCATGTCAATAAATCTTATCTGACATCATATTTATAACAGTTTAGTTCATTTCATAAAAATGTGTGTACTGTGGGGGATTAAAGTGTGACTTTATTTTGGGTTAGTTTATTACTACCTGTAGCAGTGCAACTTTTAGTTCTTTATATTGTTGTTTTCTGCTTCAGAGACAATAAACTATTTAACACAGCAATCTCATAGTGAGTACAAAAAGATAGTGACAGCGTAAGCAATGCACACCATGGGACATACGAAGTCACCTATTTAGGAAATAATTCAAAGATCCCCGCTATACTAATTGGTGACGATTATAGATGGAGCCTAATTGTTATTGTGTTTGAATTTCGACAGCACAGTCGGACAGTGATGGTAAAGGCTGCATTATTTTGATTGTGTTTTACCACTGTAGGAGAAAGTGTTGTTAAAGTTGGGATTCAACCAACACCCAAGGAAACATAGCGTCGCACAATTCGCAGGTGTGTCCCGATTTAGACACATGACGCTGTGATAGGGCTATCCCATGGGAGGTAATCTAATTACGGCCCCATCACATCCACCATCGCTAACCTGTTCCGCGTCCCGAGGTACAATAGTGGGCTCACTGACCATACTATTTCATGCTGAGGCTAGTAGCCAAAGTTCTTTTCCACCTTCCTCACAGTGCCGATTATTTGCTCTGCTACAACTCTGTACAACTCACACAGCAAGCTGATCAATTAGGATGTGGCCTCTACTAAGAGGCAACATAAATTCTACGTTATATCGCGTGGGCAAAGTGTACGCAGCCGAGAGTTTTCAACCACCGACCAACGAAACAGAGCATCACACAGTTCACAGATGTGTCCTGATTTAGAAACACGACTCTGCAACAGGGCTCTTATCACATAGATCCTAACTACCACACCACAACAGATCAATTTAGGAAAAATAAGAAAAAAAAGGTAAATCGTTTTTTTTTCCTTTTTTTCTAACATGCTTAAAAAAAGTTAATTGTGGATGTTCTCAGCTCAGCAGATAGATTATTGCTGCCCACACCCCGACTCACTCTCACTCACTCAGTCCCATGTCCCAAAGGACGTAGGGGGACATGAGAGAAGACGCAACGGAGATATTTTTCCATGCTTCACGATCCTGTGTGGCTAGTAGGAGGTGTTGCAGGGGTTGGGCAGTCCAGTCTTTGATGTTGTCAACCCATGATTTCTTTTGGCGGCCTCTTCTTCTCTTGCCCTCGACTGTTCCTTGCAAGATGGTTTTTGCTAGGGTGTTGTGTCTTGTGGTGTGACCAAACCACATCAGCTTTCTCCTCTTTATGGTGGAAAGCAAAGGCTCTTGGGGGCCCACACGCTTTTTGATTTCTTCTTTCACATAGTTATTGGTCTTGTGTTCTTTGTATGATATTTTGAGGAGTCTTCTGTGGCACTTGTTCTCGAATGCCTGGATTCTCCTCTCTAACTCCGCTGTCAGAGTCCATGATTCACAGCCATATAGGAGGATAGATATCACGAGGGATTTGTAGAGGTGGTATTTGGTGCAGAAGCTGATGTTGTTGCTTCTGATGATCCTCTGGAGTCTGACTAGAGCAGATGTTGCTGTTGCTATGCGAGCTTTCACTCCATTGTTTGATGTGCCATCTTTTGTTAGGATGGAGCCTAAGTATTTGAATTGGCTCACCTTCCAATATTTCTCCATTCATCTTTATTTCCATGCTGTCATTACTCGCGCTGTTGACCATGATCTAATGATCTTCGATTTCTCTGTACTGACCTCCATGCCGTATGCGCTTGCTTGATCTGTTAGACTGTCTGTGAGGATTTGCAGTTCTTGTTTGCTGCTGCCCATGAGGTCAATGTCATCTGGAAATCTGAGGTTGCAAAGGGGTCTTCCACCGATGGAGATAGAAGTGTGGTGGTTTTGCAGTGTCTCTGTCATGATGTTTTTGAGGAAGAGGTTGAAGAGTACAGGTGAGAGAAGGCAGCCCTGGCGGACCCCAACCATGGTCTTGAAGAACTCGCCCACATGGTTGTTCATGAAAACTGCACTTCTTGCATTCTCGTACAGAGCCTTGATGACTTCAATTAGGCAGTTGTCAATGTTGAAGTGCCTGAGTACTTGCCAGAGGCCGTCATGCCATACACTGTCAAAGGCCTTTTTGAAGTCTATAAAATTGTGGTACAAGTCTTTTTGGTGTTGGAGATGCTTCTCTATCAGAATTCTCAGGTTGAAAATTTGTTCCATTGTGCTGCGTTTTGGTCTAAAGCCCGCTTGTTCTTCTGCCAGGAGTTTTTCTGCTTGGTTTTTCAGTCTGTTGAGGACTACCTGCAGCATGATCTTGCTAGGATGACTTATGAGACTGATGGTTCTGTAGTTCTGGCATTGCTTAAGGTTTCCTTTCTTTGGCAGGGGTAGTACAAAAGACTGTCCATTCTTTTGGCCATTCTTTGGTGTCATGGATCTTCTGACAAAGATCTGTGAATCGCCTTGCTGTTTCATTGCCTCCATTTTTTATGAGGTCAGCTGGGATGTTATTGATTCCAGGGGACTTCCCCTTCTTCAATTGTTTAATAGCTGTGTCTACTTCACACCTTAGTATTGGTGGGTCTTTATCTTGGTGTTCAGGGGGTTTGTTGGAAACTAGGTTGGTATCTGGGAGTAGTGGGTAGTTATACAATCCCTCACAGTATTCTGTCCAGCGTTGGAGGATGGCATTGTTTTCTGTTAAAAGATTTCCTTCTTTGTCTTCAATAACAGAGGCTTCAGGCTGTGTGGTTTTAGTTAGTGCTTTCAGAGTGTTGTACGCTGTTTTGCTGTTTCCCTTGGCCATTCCATCTTCGATGTTGTTGCATTGTTCTTCTATCCATGCTTCTTTGGCTTCTCTCATCTTTTTCCTCACTTCTCTGTGGCTATCCATGTACTTGTTGTTGGCTTCTTGACTTGTGAACTTTTGCTTCTTAAGTTCTCTTCTTTTGTCGCAGAGGTCAAGAACCTCATTTGTCACCCAGGGTTGTTTCTTTGTTCTGCTTCTGCCTAATGTTTCTTCTGCTGCTGTCGTTAGCACTTCTTTGATGTTGTTGGCTAGTGTGTTCACATCATTGTTGATGGCTGTGAGTGCGGCGAACTTTCCCCCAATGTTGGCTTGGAAGATCTCAACCACTGTTGGGTCTTTGAGTTTTTCCAGGTCGAATCTAATGCATGGGCTTTTTGGTTGTTTTGTTTTCAGTTTCAGCCTGATGGTGGTAAGTACAAGGTCGTGGTCACTGCCAATGTCAGCTCCTGGGAATGTTCTTGTGTTTGCCTTGTTTATGCTGGATTTGAATCTTTGGGGTGACAGAATGTGATCAATTTGATTATGAATCAGACCATTTGGTGAGTGCCAGGTTGATGTTCTTGATGGCTTGTGAGGGTGGAGTGTGTTAGCCAGAGTTAGTTTGTGCTTCTTTGCGAATTCCAGCAGCCGCTGTCCTCTGTCATTTGTTTCTCCCAGTCCAAAGCGTCCTGTGGTTCCTGCTCAGGTGTCATAGGCATCAGGTCCCACCTTAGCATTCCAATTGCCTTCCACAATAAGAATGTCTTTTGGGGGCGTTTTGGAGATGACATTTTCAAGTTCTTCATAGAATTCTTCTATTTGGTCGTCATCGTAGTCAGATGTTGGAGCATACACTTGGATGATGGTGAGATTCTGGGGTTTTGCAGAGACTCTGATTGAGATGAGTCTGCTGGATATTGGTGTGCAGTTGATGATGCTTGACACAATCTCTTTCCTGACAATGAAGCCTGCTATGTGTTGGTGTAGTTTCTCTTCTCCACTGTACCATATCTTGTGGCCGTCTTGCGTGGTTGTTTCTCCGAAGCCAATCCATCTGACTTCCGCAAGCCCTAGGATGTCCCATTTATACCTCTGTAATTCATGTGTGAGTTCCTGTACTCTTCCTATTTGGTACAGAGTCCTAACATTCCATGTACCAATGGTTACCCCTTTAGTTGGAAGCTTTAGAGTTGGTTCTGCTCCAGTGGCACACTTGTCACTCCCACCCTGGAGGCTTGCAGTGGGTAGCGCGGTCGTTGTTGATCCGGGCCTCGACCGATCCGGCATGTGTTTCTGTTTTGTTTTTCTCATCATGTCCTTGCAGTGGGCTTGAGGAAGCTTGGTGGCGCCCATCTCCTCTCCAAGACTCCTACTGGTGATTAAGAATGCACCAGCCCCATACAACATTTCGCCTGCCAGTAGAAGCGGTTACCGGGGTGTGGGTGGGTTAAGGACCCGGACCCAGAAGTGAGAGTTGAGTGCCAAGTGAGGACCAGTGCTCCCGTCCATTCCGAGGGATGCTACTGCCAGGTTTACAAAGGTACCACCTCTCCTCAAGCACCCCATACACCCCACACAAATGATTAAAAAAAATATGAGAGGAGGCCTTGTGGGTACGCACCTTGCACACCTGCATTTAAACTTCTCTGGGGGTAAACAGCTTGTAGAAATGAACACTAGCAAAGACATGGATTTCTAAGTCCTGAAATCGGAAATCTTAGCTGGGACGTTAATTTACCAACAACAACAACAGGTTGTTGCCAATATACTTTTATTCTCCCACAAAATGTGGGTTGATTTTAATTATCATTACTAAAGAAGTGAGAGAATGTGCACCTGTAACGAGTTGCTTGTTTACTAACGGTTTGTTTCTTTATCTTAATAATTGTCAGATTGTTGTTGTTGTTGTAGTTGTGGCTTTCTTGTTGTTGTTGTTTTTTTGGAGGGGTCCGCTTATCTGTAACCCTAAAAAATAAAGATCATTCATTCATTCATTCATAGTTCCAAACCAGGGTAAGGGCCCAATGAAAAAACTATTTACTTTTGTGTGTGGTTTCAGTTTACCTGGCTTCACAATCTCCCAGCCACTAACGACAAATGGATGATCGCTGGGGATTTCAGTGCCCACTCACCCTTTTGGGACAGAGGCTGTACCTTGGTTAGTAATAACCCTTTTGTTGAACATTTTGTTGACACACCATTACATCTGCTCAATAATGGTAGCATAACACGCACCCTTGACATTTCTACCCACAGGGCTTCAGTCATTGATCTTTCATC
>JASPKP010001633.1:15000-27378 GCA_030674155.1 Stramonita haemastoma | reverse complement strand
ATTTAAAAACGCGGGGCCTTTTTAAAATTTTTTTCCAAATTAATGGGTGATTTTTTCCTTTTTAAGGGGAGGAAAAAAGGAAGTAACTTTCACCGGGGAACCCCGGGGGACAAAAACCTGGGGGGTTTTTGGGGAAAAAATTTTCATTGGGGCCCTTAATTGGGGGGATTTTTTCTTTTTAATTTGTTTTTTTTTACTTCCCACTTCCCCAAATTACCAAGAATTAACACCTTAAAGGGGAAATATTATAGTATTGAGATGAAGGTGAGTTGGTTTTTAAAATTTAACCCTACTAAAACCCCCTTAACCCGTTTCACCGGTTGGGGGTTTACTTTTGTTGTTTGTTTAAAATTTGTCTGTTTTTTTTCCCGGCCCCTTTTAAAGTTTTTTTTCCACTTTCCATTTTTTTTTTTGGAATTTTTCTCTCTTTCTTTCTTCTTCTTCTTTTTCCCCAACACCCCACACACCCCCCCCACACACAACACACACACCCCACACACACCACACACCCCCGCCCCCACACAAACACCCAAAACAAAACCACAAAAATTTAAAATACAACCCCCAAAAA
The DNA here is from genome assembly GCA_030674155.1 of Stramonita haemastoma. Classification (NCBI taxonomy): domain Eukaryota; kingdom Metazoa; phylum Mollusca; class Gastropoda; order Neogastropoda; family Muricidae; genus Stramonita; species Stramonita haemastoma. The sequence continues at coordinate 26,807 of JASPKP010001633.1, read as the reverse complement.
AATCCAAAAACCTTTGGAGACCTGATCCGTCCCCCTTTTAATTAATTTTCCCCAAAAATCAAAAAAAAACCCAACCCAAAAACCCCAAAAACCCCCGCCACCCCCAACGGAAACCCCAAAACCCAACCCCACAAAACCACCACAAAAAACCCCAATCAAACCCCCCCACAACCACCGAACAATTTCCCCCCAAAAACCAAACACCCCCAAAAACCTTGTTTTTTTCCCCTTCCCTTTTGTCTCACTAAAACCTTTTTTTCCCTCCCTTTCAAAAAATAAATTCCCTTAATTTTTTTAAAATTTGGCCCCCCAAAAATTTTCATTTTTAAATTTTGGGGGGGTGGGGGGCCTTGTTTCCCTTTTTCCATTTGTTGTGGGGTTTAAAAAAAGAAAAAAAAGTTGGGGTTGGGGAAAATTTTCCTTTTAAAAAAAAATAGGGGAGAAAATACTGAAAAATTTGGGGAAATGGGAGGGGGAAAAGGGGGTTTTAGGTTTTTTTCCAAAATTCTTTTGGGGGGGTTTTTTTTTTTTTCCTTTTCTATTTGGTTTTTATGCGGGTTTATTGGGGGGAACTTTTTTGGGGGGTTTCCCAGGTTTGGGGTTGGTGTTGGGGAAAGTGTTGTGGTTTTTTTGCGTTTGGTTGGGGGTGTTTGTTTGGGGTGTTTTGTGGGGGGCTTGGGCGGGGGCGGGGGGCGGGGGGTGGGGGGAGGGGGGGGAGGGGGGAGGGGGGGGGGTTTTTTTTGTTTTTTTTGGAGGCAGAGAAGGGGCGGAAGGCAAAATGGGAAAAAACCAACACCCCCAAAAAAACACACAAAACACCCCCACAAACACACACACAAAATCACACAAAAAACACACACACACCCCCCACACACACAAAACCACATAAATAAGAGAAGAAAAAGCCCTTTTAAAACCCCAAGAAAAACAGGGAAACAAAAAACAAAAACAAAGCAGGAGGTAGAAAACCCAGCGGGACTTTTGGGGGACATTTCTTTTCGGCCGGGACGGGGGATTGCAGACACCCCAAGGGCTAGGCAAAATTGAAACAAAGGGGAAAAAAACCACTATCCGCCCCAAGGGGAAAAAGGAATTTTCTCCCTCCCCTTTGAAATTTTAAGGCCTTTTTCCGGGGGTTTTTAGCCGAAAAAAAAAAAAAAAATCCCACAAAACCACCACCCACATATAATAATAATTTTTTTTAAAATCGTTAATTTATCATTTCCCATTCATTACATTTTTCCCCATCCTCCCCACATTTTTTTTCCTTTTTTTTTTTCGGGGGTATTAATTCGGTTCCATTCAGGCCCGGGGTTTTTCCTTAAAACCGAAAGGACACAAAACCCCCTCCCAGGTTCCATCCCCAAAAGGGGTAAGTGGATGGGGGAAAAGGGGAAAAAATTTTTGGGGGTTTCCAACAAGGGGGGTTAAAATCAAAAATTTTTGAAAGGAAGTAAAACCGGTTAACGGAAACCCCAAACTTCATTAGGAAAAAAAAGTGTATTAAAACCCCTTTGGCTTTAAGTTTTTTCCCGAGGTGGGCAAGACAGGGAGTGGGAAACCTTTGAAAAAAAGGGGGGGGAAAAAAAGGGGTGGCGGGGCGAAAAACGCAATTTAACAGTTTTGGGGCAGGGAAAACGGGGAAAAACGGGGCCTATGGGCCCTTTATTTTTTAAATTTTAAAATTTTAAAAAAAAATATACTTTTAACAAACAACCCCAACAAAACCCAAAAAAAGAAGAAAAATTTTTTCCGCAAAAAAAAAAACCCCTCTCCTAGGGGGGGTTGGTTGTTTTGTTTTGGGTTCTGTTGGGGGTTTCGGGCGGGCCTATTTTTTGGGGGCGGGGGGGGGTTGGGGGGGGGTTTTGGGGGGGGGTTTAAAAATCAAAAAAATTTATTTTTCTATTTTATTTTACTACCTATTTTTTTAAAATCACCTATTGGGCCAATGGGGGGGTTTTCCCTTGGGGTTTTATGTAAAAAAGGGGGCTTTCGGGGGCTCTTCCGGGGGGCAACCCCCCGGGGGGGGGTCCTTCGGGTTCTCCTTTTTTTTTTTTTTTCTCCCTTCCCTTCCAAAAAAAACCTCTTTCCCCTTTCCTGAAAGACTTTTCTTTTTGAGAAATTGGGCTATAAACCTTTTGTCAGTCTAACCCTACTGGGGTTTTTTTATTGGTTTTTTCCTAATGGGAGTTTGGGTTCACCTTGCCCTGCGTGTTTGAAAATTCCATTCAACCCCCCTCGGTTTCCTAACGTCTTTTGTACTGGAAGCTCTCACACAGTATGTGTAGTGTTTGTCCTTTCCTCGCCCCATTTTTACTTCCACCTAGTGTATGGTAAACATGTTTCTGGCAGTTGGCAGGTTTGTGTCCAGTTCGTTTGCGCAAAAACCCTGTCGAGAGATTTGGATTCTGAACTGATACCCTCTTTTTGAAAAAAGAAAAGAAAAAAAAATATGTGTGTGTAGGTTTTGTATGTATGTATGTATGTTTTGAAATGTTGTAGTTTTTATTTTGGTATGTATGTATGTTTGTATTATGTATGTTTGTATGTGTGTGTGTGTGTGTGTGTGTGGTGTGTGGGGGTTGTGTGTGTGTGTGTGTGTGTGTGTGGGGTGTGTGTGTGTGTCTGTTTCTGAGGAGTTTCTTGTCCTTTTCCTCAGAAGTGCCTTAAATTTTCTAAAATGAGGTGCAGGGTTTAGTAACAATTAACATTTTGAGCACCTTGGGTAACGCGTTATGCTGGTCTGTTTGGGCCAGGCTTCAGCCCTTCATTTTGCCGTCTGCCATAGGGATGTCTGTCTTTTCCCGTGCGGGTTTGGCCAGCCACAACCGCCACTGTACCAGAACAAAGATACTGCATGGAGTGTCTATCCATAGCAAAAACTGCGGGTGTGTGTGTGTGTGTGTGTGTGTGTTTTGGTTTTGTGGGGCGGCGTGTGTGTGTACGTGTGTTTTTTGTGTGTGTGTTGTGTGTGTACGTGCGTGGTGTATGTTTGTGTATGTGTTTTTGTGTGAGAGAGAGAGGGGAGGGGTGTGTGTGTGTGGTGTGTGTGTGTTTTTGTGTGGGTGTGTTTTTGTGGGGTTTGGTTGTGTGTGTGTGTGTGTTGTGTGTGAGAGAGAGGGGGGAGGAGAGGGAGGAGGAGGAGGGGGAGAGGGAGGGTGTGTGTGTGTGTGTGTGTATGTGTGGGGTGTGTTTTGTGTTGTGAAAAGGGGAAAAGGGGAGAGAGAGAGAGAGAGGGGGGGGGAGAGAGAAAGAGAGGAGGAGGGGGGAGATAAAGAGAGAGAGAGAGAGAGAGGGGGGGTGTGTGGGGGTAAGCGCGCCCCTGTCGCGCGCGGCGCTTTGGGTGTATGTATAAATTTTTTTTAAATGTGTGGTACGCGGGGGAAGTGTGGGGGGATGGCCATACATTTTTAGGGAAATCAGACAATCTTTCTCCGGCTCAATTAAACCTGGAATTGTCCCACCGGGGGGGAAAAAAAATAAAGATAGAACAAAATTTTCGTCGCTGTCAAGTTTTCTTTAAGAGGACAACGCGCTGTTTAAAAACAAACAATCCACCCCTTCTCCAATTACTGTCAACAAATTTCCCTTTGGGCCCAAAAACACCCCACGAAATAACCCCCACCCTCATCCACTCCCACCCCCCCCTTACCTATAATATTTTCTGCTGTATTCTTCGTCGCCTATTTTCTGTCCTTTATCAATCGTTTGTAAACTTCAAGCGCATATTTCTTTTTTTTTCTTTTTTTTACCACATTCAAAATGCTCGAAAAGGAAAATTTTCAGCATGATTGCATGTTGAAATTTATAAAATAACACCCGAAGAATTTTGGTGAAAAGATTTTTTTATAAAAAATAAGGAAGCTTATTTATGAAGGGGAGGGGAAAAAAAGGATAATGTTTTAAGAGAGACGGGGAAAGGGGTAAGAAAGGGGAAGCAAGACTCTTGTGTGTGTTTGTTGTGTTTTTGTGAATTTTGAGTGTGTGGGGGCGTGTGTGTGTGTGTGTGTGTGTGTGTGGGGTTGGGGTTTTTTTGGTGTGTGTGTGTGTGTTTGTGTGGTGTGTGTGTGTGGGGTTTTCCGTGTGTGTGTTGTGCGCGGTGTGGGGTGTTTTGTTTTGTGTTGTGCGGGGTTTTGTTTGTGTGGGGTGTGTGTGAGAGAAAGACAGAGACAGAGATTTACAGGTAGGGGAGGCAGGCAGGCAGGCCCCGAGATACAGCGAGATGTGATTTATTCAGGGGTCAGAGATAGGTATTAACTTACATTTTTGTGGTTTCATCTGCCCTTGTTTGGTTTTGTGTGTGTGTTTGTGCGGGGTGGTGTGTGTGGTGTGTGTGTGTGTGTGTGTGTGTGTGTGTGTGTGTGTTTTGTGTGTGTGTTCTGTGTGTCTAAGAGAGAGGGGGGGAGAGAGAGAGAGAGAGGAGAGAGAGAGAGAGTTGGGGGCCAAGAAAAAAAAGGAAAGTGGAAAAGGAAAAATTCTTAAAATGGCCAATGAACAAAAACAGAAAAAAAATTAACAAAAAAGGGGCAACAACGAATTTCAAAAAACCTCTATATTTTTCAATAATGATAACGTAAATAATGGTGAGGGGTGGTGATGAGGGATGTTGATGAAAATAATAATATTAATCATATAATCTTTCTTCATCATCTTTATCATCTACACCCATTAAAAATATTAAAAAACAGAAACGAACAATTTAGTAATAATGATTTTTAATAATTAAATTAAGTTTAAAATAAAAAAAGAATAATAATAATTATAGTAATGATGATAATGATAAAAAAAATTAGCAAAAACATTAACATCAGAAAAACAATCCACCCTAATAACTGGTGCTGTCAAATATTTTTTAACTAAAAACAACCCACGACGTTCTTCTGCCTCCCCCGCCTCCTCCCCTGTGGAATGAATTAGTTTCACATATATTATTTTTACCATCGTAAAAAAAATCTGTATCCACACAAAACCTTTTTCACTCTTATTCAGATTCACTCAAGCCACAGCCCAAAAAAAATTTTAAATGCCCAAAGCATTTTCAACACGAATACACGCTACCAAAAGTAAAATCATTAAAAGCAAAATTGATTTGAAGCGAAAGACTGAACGTTTTATTCATTAATGTTTTTTTTTCATAAGCAATCACGCCCGCACAAACAGGTGAAAGGAAAGGTAGAATGAATTTAGGAAAGGAGGAGGGGGGGGGGGGGGATAAGGAGGGGGCGGGAATTGGAAGGGTGGAAAGAAGAGAAAAATTTTTAAAAATTTGATTAAAAAAATTATTTCAAGTTTAATGAAATAAGCACCCCAACTGCTTTTTTTTTTAAAAAATTTTTTCAAGTCCCTCAGTGTGCAGGTTTTTGAAACCCTTTTTCTCTCGTTGTTTCAAACCGTACACACATACGCCTACTTTCCAAAAGACGGAACAAGTTTTGACACGGGAGTTGTGGAAGTATTCTGGCGCGTTTTAAAACGGGGACCGGGTTTACAGTCTCGTCGGGAAGGGGCTTTAAAGGGGGGGGGGAGGTTCACCCACTGTGTTAACTCCAGGCAAAAAATTAATCCCCTTTAAACGGGGGGTCTGGGTAATGGCGGGAAAACCCCAGGTCATCAGATCACAAGGGTAGCGCTCAAATTACACAATACTTTAAACACACACCCACGCACGCACGAAACGCACGCCCCGCAGGGCCCCGCACGCACCCCACGAAACGCACGCCAAAACACACACACAACATAATACACACACACACACCACGATAAAAAACAGGAGAAGATTACAGAGAGAGAGGGGGAAGGGGGGGGAGAGAGCCCAGAGTTTTAAATAGATAGATAGAAGTAGATGGGATAGATAGTTGATAGTTAGATAGTTTGTAGATAGATAGATAGATAAAATAGTTATAGACGAGAAAAGGAGGACAGGAAGGGGGGGGAAGGGAGGGAGAGAGAGAGGGGGTGGAGAGGAGGGGAGAGAGAGAAGAGAGAGAGAGAGGAGGGGAGAGAGAGAGATGGGAAGAGGAGAGAGATAAAGAGGAGAAAACAGAAGAAAGAAGAAACAGAGAGTTCGGGAGAGGAGAGGACCGAGAAGAGAGAGAATAAAGAGAAAAGAAAAGAGATTTTTTTGAGAGATAGAAAATAGAGAGAGTCCCCCCCCCCCCCTTCTGACCACGCTACTGAAACGATGAGGCGGGAAAAAAACTGGGAAAAAAAGTTCTTATCTTTTCCTTTCTTCTTTCATCAGAAAATAAAACGCGGAGTACATTTACTAGTAATACCAACAAAAAAAAGCTGCTCCTACCACCCCAAAACCCGAGAAAAGAAAAAAAAAAAAAAACCACCCTGTTGTTGAAAAGAGAAAAAAAAAAACCTACACCTTTCAAAGAGTAAGAGAAAAAGAAAATGCACTTGGAAAACAGATGAAAAAAAGAGAAGGAGGGAGGAGGAAAAGGGATAGCTTCTTAAACAGACGGGCCTAATGGGGAGACGGTTCAAAGCGAGATGTTTACAAGGACCTTTATCATGGGGACTGCTTAATGGCAAAAAAAACTTGTCCAGCCTGAAAATCCGTGGGAAAAGGCTTTGAAAAAAAGTGAAAAAAATGGACATAAAACTTGACCAGTGGAAAAGAGAAATATTGTCCGAGAAATTTCAAGGTGGACGTCGCTTGTCTCTGTTCTTATATTCATCAATAGATCTCTCTCTATAAAAGTGTGTGTATGTGTAAGGAGGAGAAGGAGACAGAAAAGGGAAAAGTATAAGAAAAAAAACAACCTAATCAGCAAAAAGTAACAGAAGCCACAACAAAGAAAAAAAAGACGAAAAAGAAAGACAAAAAAACAGAGAAAAAAGAAAAAAAGAGAAAGAAAGAGGAGAAGAAGAAGATAGACAAAGGGGGAAAAAGAAAGAAAAAAAAAAAGAAGACAAAAAAACCGGGGAGGAAAAGAAGGAAGAAGAAGCGAAAGAAAAAGCAGGGGCATGATAACCCGCTGTTTACTAATGTTTGGAAACACTACCTGCCATCCCTTTGCCGAGGTCTGGCACAATAGCACGAAGGGCTACCGGCCACAGAAACCGCCACCCGTGCCGTAACCAACATCTCGGGCTCTCGTTTAGCCCCTGAAACCAAAACACACCCCCCCCCCCCAAAAAAAAATGTTCTGATAATGGCAACAAAATAAAGGGGGTTTAAAACATTAATTAGACAAAATTTTTAACATGTCATGATAAATGTTTTCACCACCATCTTGAAATCGTCGCCCCTTTCTGTTGTGATCATCCCCCCTCCGATTGATTAGGATGATGATGATGGAGGTGGTGGGGGGGTGGTGATGGGGGGGTGGTGGTGGTGGTGGTTTTGATGATGTTGTGATGATGTTAAAGAAGAAGAAGAAGAAAGATGATGACGACGACGATAAGGCGGTAATGACAAAGTTTACGGGGATGTCTATGATTATTTACCCATGAAGATCAGCCAGCAAGCAGCAGGTAAGCGCTCAGTAATACTTTTGATTTTTTGTTTTATGATGGTGATCTTGTGATTCTTATTAAAAAAAACGGTAACGAGTTCAGTTGATTTTATTTGGCGTCCCAGCGGCGTATACCGATTTAGGGGGTGTGTCATGACAAGAGCTCTGTGTGTGTGGGTGTGTGTGTGTTGAGAGAGAGAGAGAGAGGAGAGGAGAGAGGAGAGAGAGAGAGAGAGAGAGAGAGAGAGAAGAGAGGAGAGGAGAGAGAGAGAGACTTTTGGGGTTTTATACCGAGGGGATTTGTTAATTCGTGTCTCACGATTTCGAGAACAATAGGCAGGAGAGGTTTTATAGCAGATTCCCTAACGGGTGGGTGTAACAACATAGCTGACAGGTCGCGAAACGGAATTATATCATTATTGTGTGGTTGGTTTGGTTTCCCTTTAATCCTCTCTTGCCTGTCGGTCTTTCGAAGACGTTCTGTCTGTCTTTCTGTTCTGTCTGTCTGTCTGTCTTGTCTGTCTGCCAATCTCTCTCTCAACTCTCCTCTCCTCTCTCTCTGTCTCTCCCCCCAACCCCCCCCTCTCTCTTCTCACTCTCTCTCTCTCTACTCCCTCTTTTCTCCTCCTCTTCCAACTTACTCAGCACTTCTCTCCTCCTTTTTTTTTTCAAATTCCAAAACCTTGGCGGCCTCCATGTTCTTTTCTTACCCTGTGCCTATCACACACACCATCTGCCTCACTCACCCACCACCCACGCTCTCAGGAATACTGTTCCGCCCGTCGTTCACGGTTTTAGTATGAGCATCAACAGTGTCTCAAAAAAAAAAAAAAGCCCCATCACACTGTTCAACTCGTTCCACCCTCGTTCCACCCTCAAACGTGATTGTACCGTACACGGGTATTCATTCATTCTACTTGGGTGAAAAACTACCTACCCCGGGGGGTGGTTTAAGCAGTATGGTCCATTTGGTGGGTGCTTTTTTTGTTGTTGTTGTTGTTGTCTGGATCAGGTCTTTTCGGGTAGGTAAAGGAGGTGGGTGTGTGTGGGGGTGGGGGGTGTGTGTGGGGGGGGGGGGGTAATCTGGAAATCAGGGGGGGCACGTCTTTCTTTTGACCACGACGCGATGCCCATTTCTCCGGCTTGTCAGATCTCAATCTCTCTTTTTATTTTTTTCTGTCTCACGATCTGGAGAAAATTGTCTTGTCTGTCTGTCTCTGTGTCTGTCTGTGTGTCTGTCTGTCCCTCTACTCTTTCTGTATGCCTCTCTCTCCCCTTTTCTGTTGTCTGCCTGTCTGTCTGTCTCTCTGTTTGTCTGTCTGCCTCTCTCTGTCTCTGTTTTTTTTCTTTCTGTATGCCTCTCTCTCTGTCTCTGTATATCTTTCTGGGATGCCTTTTCTCTCTCTGTTCTTCCTCTCTGCCTCTCTCTCTGCCTCTGCCCTCTCTCTCTCCTCTTTTCTCTACTCTCTCTTCTTCTCCCCTCCTCTCTCTCTCTTTCCCCCTCTCTCTCTCTCTCTCTCTCTCTCTCCCAACTGTTTGTCTGAAGTGTTTTTTTTTTTTTGTGATAGCCCGACCGTTTAAATCAACAAGAGAAAAAAAGTTATCAGTGGAATTTCTGTTATTGTCGTTGTTACCGATGTTTTTCCGAGTGGTGGGATTTCATTGTTATTCGTGATGTTAGTGTCGGTGTCAGTGTCACAAATGTACATAAAGTGGCAGTCGTGTGTCAACGTTGTAACCCGCATACGACAAAAGCATAGTTCAAGTTTAAATATGTGTAGAGAAATGCGTCGTCAACATAAAATAGCAGATCCTTTTTTTTGGTCGGTGAAAGAAGTACAAAAGCATCAGTTGCATAACGCCATAATCTACAGTATAAAACAACGTAATCGAACGTTACAACAAAGCAAGCAACAGACTGAAGATCTTACCCAGATGTCATCAGAATGTGTCTTGTTTTTCTTTTCTTTTTAAAAGTCACTCCCCCCCCGCCCCACACATACGCACGCACGCACACACGCACGCGCGCACACACACAATAAATAAATAAACACATAAACAACATAAACACATAAATAAATAAAATAAAACACACCATCAAATGCTTTACATATATTACAGGAATATTTGCCGTGCTTGTTCTAATTCTTTTTTTTTTAAGCCAGCTTGTTTACACACGAGAGAGACAAGAGAGAGAGCAGAGACAGAGACAGACAGAGACAGACAGAGACAGAAAGAGAGAGACCTTTAAAACCACTGAACCCGTTCGTAAAAGAAAAATCCCCATCGAAATTCACCAGAAAAACCGCCATGACACGTGCTTGTGACTTCAGGACACTTCTAACATCAGAAAGCTGTATTTCCCTTTCTATTCCATGCATTCGTCCACGGATTAACCCCATACCTTTCAAGATAAAGCACCGTAAATAATTAACCCTATGCCTTTCAAAACTCAAATCACGCCACTACGTGTCAGAACAAAAAATACCCCCAACTTGTAAGAGCAGACCGGAGCGTGTCAAAAAAGTTAAGAAGCCAAAAAAAAATGACTCGTGTCAACAACAGGCTGTCACTCACGAACAAAAAAAAGAATGGTAACTCGTCCGCGCATGTCACATCCCAACGGTACAATAACCGTTAAGTAAATACAGCCAACATGTCATACACGACACAGGCGTCAACAGAGCATGGACTTTGACACCGGTCACGCATCAAAGTCACGTAGATCTGTACATGCCCCAAACTGTGCTTATACGGAAATCTGTGCCAGGGCAGTGAGTTGAAGAAATATCAAGAGCATAACATCACTATCTATCTATCTATCTATCTATCTATCTATCTATCTATCTATCTATCTATCTATCTATCTATCTATCTATCTATCTATCTATCTATCTGCCTGCCTGCCTGCCTGCCTGCCTGCCTGCCTGCCTGCCTATCCATCTATCCGTCTATCTATCTATCTATCTATCTATCTATCTATCTATCTATCTATCTATCTATCTATCCCTTAGTCTGGCGACTGTGGGGGCACCCCTGAAGACTTGACAACCAGTTCTCTCCATTCCTCTCTCTCTGTTCTACCTTTCTCAAAATTTTGTTGCGTTCTAGGCCTGTCCATTCTCTGATGTACGTTTTCGAGATTCTTGTTCAGGAGGCAGGAGAGCGGTAAAGGACAAAGCATCGATAGAGAGCATTGGACAATACACCCAAAGACGCACCAGAACAGTGGGCCCACTAGCTAAGTGTGACCAGGGCCCACTAGCTAAGTGTTACCATAAGTGTGACCCCAGGACAAGAATGGTGACATGTTTGTCCGTCGTGTTCGACGATGACCTCCAAAACAGCAGAGGAGGCAGCTGCTGTTTCGAAAATTGGGCAGAAAGTTGATTATAGTGGAGATGCCTTGCCCACAGCACATCCTCACTCTCTCGGCCAAGAGGACATAAGGACAGTCAGCGTTGAAGATGTTCTCCAAAGGCCAACTAGCCCCCCAGGACTACAGCACATAAGGACTGTGCAAGTCAAGCCTCCTAGTCAGAGAGTCATAGTCGATCACTAAAGACTAAGCTGTAAAGTGGAATTCCATGAGTGGGAAAGAAAGCCACTGATCACACAGCCTCTCACTTTGCTGTTGCCCCCAGCATCAATGGTTTAATCAGGAACTGGGATAAAGCCACTGATCATACAGCCTCTCACTTTGCTGTTGCCCCCAGCATCAATGATTTAATCAAGAACAGTGATAAATCCCAGGCGCTGAAGGCACTACAAGAGTGGTGGAAGCAGTGCCAAAGACGAGGTTAGTAGGAGAGCATCTTCAAACCTAAGCATCAAGCCATTGAACCAGCAAAGAAGATACGGCGCAGAGGATGTACATCAGACAGAACACTACTACATGAAAGAAGACATACAACCCAACCAGAATACATCTCCCTCTCTCTATAAATTCCCTATTTTACGTGTGCCTTTGATCAGAACAGTAAAGGTAAAGGTGTTCCATAACCTGGCTGTGTGGTTGTAGGGGAGCGAGGCGTCAGAGACCTCAGCTTCTCTAGGGGCCAGCATGTTGAGGGTGGCGCCCATCTCCTTTCCCTCGCTGCTTTACCTTCCCTGACTCTGAAGAGGGCAGGTACCCATTTACAGCTGGGTGAACTGGAGGGACTGTACTGAAGACAAGGCACGCAATCGGTCACCCATCCAGCTGGTAACCACGCTCGATGCTGCTTAACTTGGCTATCCCGTCCCCTTGATCAGAATAGGTTTTTTTTTAAACACAGTAAAACACACACACACACACACACACACACACACACACACACACACACACACACACACACACAC
>JASPKP010001633.1:5000-7500 GCA_030674155.1 Stramonita haemastoma | reverse complement strand
AAAGAAAAAAAGAAAGAAAAAAAGAAAGAAAAGAAAAGAAAGAAAGAGAAGAAAAAAAAAAAAAGAAAACAAGAAGAAAGAGAAAGGAAAAACACACACAAAAAAACCGAAGAAAAAACAACCACACCTAGCATAACCTTCAACCCCCCGCCCCCCGCGCCCCCATGATCCCAATATAACAGGGATTACACAGATCCCTGTCAATCTTCCTCACTGTACAGACCTGTCACTTATTCATCATGGGGAGGGGGGGGGGGCGAGGGGGGGGGTGTGTGTCAATAAAAGCCCTTACAAGCAACGGTTCGGAAAACCCTGATTTTGGCGGGTTTTTTTTTTTTTAGAAGGGGGTAGGGTAGGGTGCGGTTTTTGGGGTGTGTTGTTTTTTGTTTGTTTGTTTGTTTTTTCTTTTATCTTTTTGAAGGAGGGGTAGGGTAGGGCGGGGATTTTGGGGTGTGTTGGTTTTGTTTGTTTGTTTGTTTTTTGTTTTTCTGTTTCTTTGCTCGGCTAAGTCTCCGAGGTTTACTAATGTAATGGTGCGATTTTTGCGTATATATGTGACAGTTCCCTCTCCCCACCCACTATTTAGGTACCCGCATTTCGACTTCGGGGGCGGTGTCTAAACATGAGACTTGTGTGCATGCGTTTTTGTTTGTTTGGTGGTGTGTTTTTTTTAATAGTCATCCGTTTCTACCGGTACGAAATGGCATACTCTGCCGAAAAGCGGGACGGGTTTTTAACGTGTGCGCGTGCAAGATGTTCTGCGTGCGTTCGCTCACGAGGGGGAGGGCTGGGGGGGGGGGGGGAGGGCTTGGTTTATTGTTTCATCCTAAGGACTTTGACATTCAGTTCGATTTTTTTCTCTCTCGACAAACTGGGAACAAAGACTAAGGCTTGGAATCGATTCTAGAACCTCACAGTTTATTTGTTAGGCAAGGTGAACGTCTTAACCATCCTGCCACCTTTCGTCAATATATATATATAATATATATATATATATATATATATATATATATATTATATATATATATATATATATATATATTTTTTTTTTTTTTTAAATTCTTTTATATCGAGGATAATGGAATAAGCACTCATGTGCTTTTTTTTTTTATCCAGTCCCCGTGTGTATGCAGTTTTGTCAATCTTGTCATCTGTTCGCACCAGCACACATTGGCCTATTCTTCCGAAAAGCAGAACGGGTTTTAACGTGTGCGCAAGATGTTCTGCGTGCGTTCGTACACGGGGCTTCAGTTTACAGTCTCATCCAAAAGACTTTTAGGGAGAGTGGAGTCAGCACTGATGTTAACTCCAGAGGAAAAAAAAAATCCCCTCGACCGGGAATCGAACTCGGGTCGTCAAATTGCGAGCGCAATGTTCTGACCACTAGGCTATCCCATCCCCCTTCTTGTGTAAGGGTGTTTGGGGTGGGGTGGGGGGTGGGGTGGGTTAATTTATGGGGCAGGGCAGGGCAGGACAGAGATTGCTGGTTCATGAGAGGAAGGGAGATCTGTCTGATCGGGTGCACATGAGTAGTGATTGTAGCCTGTCATTGACTGGTTTAGTGAGGTCTGAGTTCGTTCTGTGCCAGCGCCACACCCTCTTCTTTCTTCACCGTATAGATAGTCTGTCTTGTCACTGTGGGAGTCCGGCCACCACCGCTACACGTGTGTGTGTGTGTGTGTGTGTGTGTGTGTGTGTGTGTGTGTGTGTGTGTGTGTGTGTGTGTGTGTGGGTGTGTGGGTGTGTGCGTGTGTGTTTGTGTGTGTGTGTGGGTGTGTGTGTGTGGGTGTGTGCGTGTGTGTGTTTGTGTGTTAGTGTTTGTGTGTGTGACGGAGGGAGGGAGGGAAGGAGGGAGGGAAAAAGAGAGAAGAGACAGAAGAGAGAGAGGAAGGGAGGGGGAGGGGGTAGAGAGAGAAAGAGAGAGAGGGAGAGAGAGGGAGGGAGAGGGGTAGAGAGGGGAGAGAGACAGACAGACAGACAGACAGACAGACAGACAGACAGACAGACAGACAGACAGACAAGGCAAGGCAAGGCAAGGCAAGGCAAGGCAAGGCAAGGCAAGGCAAAATTATTTTATTCGAGGATAATAGATAAGCACTCGTGTGCTTCTTTACATCCAGTCCCCGCCCTTTTCAGAGATAACATCAAGCTAAAAAGATAGCCTCAACTAAACAACCACAATTATAATGATCCAAATACCAAGAGTAAGAAACCATACCAACAGGTAAGAAATAAGACAGAGATACAATATTAAGGTAATGTTATAAAAAGGCACTCATTCAGAAACGAAAATAAGAAGTAAGAATCAATTATGATTTTGATTTGAATAAAAGAGAGAGAGAGAGAGAAGAAAGAGGGAGGGAGGGAGAGAGAGAGGGGGAGAGAGAGAAAGAAGGTAGAGAGAGAAGGGAGAGAGAGAGAGAGAGAGAGAGAGAGAGAGAGAGAGAGAGAGAGAGAGAGAGAGAGAGAGAGGTCACGACTGTGATTTCTTTCTTGATGG
>JASPKP010001632.1:22500-27381 GCA_030674155.1 Stramonita haemastoma | reverse complement strand
GGGGAGGATAGAACATAGGGTAGGGAGGGAAGGAGGTTTGTTACTCTGCGTTTGGTTCTCCTCTGCTATCAGGGGGTTCATGGGAGTGGTGGTGGAGGGCTGTATGGGATCCACTCCTGTCCATTGGGAGGGACCTAAAATATTCAGCTAAGAGCTGGTTATTCAGGTAAGGGTGGAATGGAACGACATCTTCTTTGCGGGAAGCAGGAAGGGAGTAGGATGATGATCCTTTTGGGAGGTGGGGATGAGGGAGGAAAGGCCTGTAGGGGGGAATTTTTGATGCCAGTTTTGGGGTTTTTTTGAAGTTGGAAGAGGGGAAACTCTTCAGATACTCCTGATCACTGGCTTGTGAGGGCTGGTGGGGGCAGTTAGTAGAGTTTTTTTTTGGGAATGGGTTGAGGTTTGTGATTTGTAGGGAGTTTCTGTTTAATCCTAGACATGTCATTAGGATGATTTTTTGGTAGGGAGGAGTGGGGATGGGGATGAGGGGTTTGGTACAGGGATGTACGATTTTTGGTCGTACATCAGAGCTTTGGTTGTCTTCTCACACTACTATTTCTACTTTGGGGTTGAGGAAACAAGTTGGGGGCTAATCTAGCTGTGCCTTTCTTTGAAGGATAGAAGGCATCTCTGTATAGTGCTAAACCGGGGTGCTCCATTTGTTGTCTGAAACACAGCACCATTGTCAATGCACTCTACTTTGCTTTCTAAGGTGGCACACGCTGATTGCAAATTCTTGTTGCTTGGGCTTATGACAGCATTAAGGGCATGTCTGCCTTTAGCAGGTATTAAGGTAGAGGCTCTGATAGTAGCCTCTGGGAACATATGATGGCACTGACTGAGCAGTTTCTGCCATGTGTCAGTGCTGATGCCATCCTTTGCTGATGCAGAATGGTGTAAGCAGTCATCAATCCAACATGTACAGTGACTTGCTGCATAGTCGGGTTTGGTGTTTGCTGACTAAGCCAATCTGTCAGCTGGGTAACTGTCAACTCCTGTATACACACTTTTTTGGGAGTGACTACGAGGATGGCAAGCACGGGTAAGGTTTACACCCTGAATGGCAGAGTCACCCAGCAAAATTGTTGTAGCTTTTTTGTTTAGAGCTATGTGATTCAGAGGGTGAGCAGGTGGGAGCTGCACATGTTTACCATTTTTGCAGGGTGTAGTAACCACTTTCCATTTGTCTGGCTGAGGGGATTTGGACTGAACACGGGCAGTTTCTGGGATGGGGATTTTTGTTGGTTGGGAAGGGAGTTCACTAGGTGAGTCACTAGGTGAGTGTTTTGAATCAGTCCTTTTTGAATGTGATGGGGTAGCTGGTTTTAACCTGGAGGGTTTAGGCATTGATTGCTTTTGGGCAGATTGTGGAGATGATTAAGCTGAGTATGAATAGAATCCATTTCTATTTTTACATACTGTTTTGTTTGTTGTAGAACAGACCTCAAAGCATGATCTCAGCTTTAAGGGCCTGTGTGTCTTTTTCATATTTTTCCACAGACACACATTCAACATGACAACAAACTAAATCATTGCTACTAGTCTGGCAAGCAGTACTAGCTATGCTGTCTGGGGAAGAAGGGGAAAGATCAGTAGTCTGTTCCTCTCTTGTCTCTGTCAACACACACACATTTTGTTTATGTAGGTCTTGTTCTGTGGTGTCTGAAGACACACACACACTTTCATTTTGTAGTCTTGTTCTGTGGGGAAGGAAGAGAGGGGGAGATTGAAAGGTGGAGGTCATCAGCTTCTTTCTGTGGTCAGGTTGACTTCTGCTAGGCCTATTGTCACACACAGAGGGTGAAGGAATAGGTTTGGGAGAGGCAGGGGGGAAGGGGAGAAGGGGGGTAGAGGGGGCATTGATGATATTGGCCT
Source organism: Stramonita haemastoma (assembly GCA_030674155.1). NCBI lineage: Eukaryota > Metazoa > Mollusca > Gastropoda > Neogastropoda > Muricidae > Stramonita > Stramonita haemastoma. The sequence continues at coordinate 25,506 of JASPKP010001632.1, read as the reverse complement.
CAAACCCATTGCGTCATCACCACTTGTCCCACTTTCATTGAGGATAGGGAGTGGAGAGAGGGGAGGGAGGTTGGTTTCCTTAAGTAAGGAGATCTGTGGGGGGTCTGGGAGGTGGGAAGGGGGTGGAGGAGGGGGTGACAGTCTCTTTGTTCTTGGTGAAGATGATGGTAGGGGAAAGGGGGGGTGGGTGAGGGAGGTGGACATGGGGTCTAGGGTCAGTACACACCAAGTGGGAGTGTGAGGGGCTGTTTTGAGGGGATGGGACTGTACAGCTGTACATACTAACAGGTCTCCTGCTTGGGTTTTTTTTGGTGTGGCGTGTTGGGAGTGTGTCCTCACACAAAACCACTGCTCTGCTGTTTGTGTCGTCTTCGGCGTAGTTTTGCGCTGTGGTCATGATGCTGGCAGCTGTAGGGCATCTGGCTGTTGGATGTCAGTGACTGACAGCTGAAAGCCACTGGCATTGCTACTTGCCAAAGTGTGGACTATGGCACGTAGTTTTGTCAGTTCTCTGTCCACCCATTTGTTACACCACTTTCCCTGAATGAGTAATTTTTTGATGTGGTGTAATAAATATGTATCTTTAACTGTTTGTTGGTTTTTATTTTTGATCTCTAGGGTAGACTGGTAAAGGGTTGGTGGAATAGGGCTAGTGTAGTCTACCACACACAGTTCACTGAGACGCCTGTGTTGAAGGCCATAGTCTATCCATGTAGTGGTTAGGAAACTTAGGAGCATATTGTCCTACATACCTGTTGAATAGTGCATATCTCCAATGAGGCATATAATATGCATCACAGACAAAGATTTTTTGGATAGGGTCCAAGGTATGGTGTATTTCATCCACTTTGTCACTGGCTTGGAAATTAAAAATATGTTCCTGCGCCTTGGATCTTGTTGTAGGTCCCATTTTAATTCTATTATTACTTAGTTGCCGTAGGCCACCTGGGGATATTAAAATAAGTGTGGTGATCCCATAAGGGTATAATTTGTCGGGATGGTGTAATTTACGCTCCCATCCTGCCTTGCCGCAGTGCTGCGGTAAGGCAACAGAGTGTCCTAGGCCTAGAGGCCCAGGCCTAGCGGCCTAGGCTATAGCCTAGGCCTAGCCTACAGTACACAGTATAACATTCGCGTACACACAGATCAGTAGGTTAGGCTAGGACTGCATGAAGAAGACACAGAGTAGGTCAGTAGGGCTGGCCCACGCCCACTTCACATGGCGAACACAAGCAGCGTGACTGGACTGTGGTCGCAAAGTAGGTCAGTAACGCTGGCCCACCACTCCTCGCTTCACATGGCGGCATTCTTGGTCTTCTCATACACTCACACACACATTTTTTTTTTTTTCACAGATGGTCACTGCTGAACAATCCTTTACAACTTTTACATAGGATTCTTCCATTGGCCTTACTACATCATTGGGAAGAAACACAGTTTTCACTTCATTATGGAAACAGTTGCAACTATAACAATTGGTAGAGAGAGAGAGAGAGAGAGAGAGAGAGAGAGAGAGAGAGAGAGAGAGAGAGAGAGAGAGAGTAGTTCGCTTTTCATTTGTTTTTATGATGCATGTGTAGTTCCACTAGTTTTTGATTGTTAGATGAATTTTTGTTGTGTTTTCCTTTTATCCTGTATAACATCAAGTGTTCAAACAAAGACATCTCTGTTCATCTCTTTTCCCCCTCCCTGTTACCTGTCTAATGATACTGTGTAGTAGATACACGGTAAACCACACACACACACACACACACACACACACACACACACACACACACACACACACACACACACACCACACACACTACAACACACACACACACACACACACACACACACACACACACACACACACACAACAACACACACACACAACACTACAACACCACACACACATACACACACACACCACCACCACCATCACCACCACCACCACCACCACAACACACACACACACACACACACACACACACACACACACACACACACACACACCACACACCGCGCTACCCCCCCCCCCCCCCCCCCACACGCACCACCACCACCACCACCACCAGTACCACAAAAATTCTCTCCCTTTTCGAAGCCTTTTTTTTTTTTCTTTTAAATAGTCTGTCCTTCAAACACTCGCATTTACTGCGGCCGCGCGCACTTTTGCGCCCCACTAGCTTACAGCCAAGCAAGTGTGGTATAGTACTACTGAACTATAGTAAAGAGTAGGTCTCTCTTTGTCTCTCTCTCTCTCTCAGTCTCAGTCTCAGTGAAAGTTTAGTAGCTACTAGTAGCAGTTGGTAACGGTTAGTTCTGGTGCTGGATTAATTACGTGACTCAAGGAAATCTGTGTGTGTGTGTGTGTGTGAAGTGGGATTATATTCTGGGGATTTTTGTGTACGTTATGGTATTTGTTTAATGGTGATGATAATGCTGGTTGTGTGTGTTTGTGTGTGTGTGTGTGTGGGTGTGTGTGTGTGTGTGTGTGTGTGTGTGTGTGTGTGTGTGTGGTGTGTGTTGTTGTTGTGTTTGTGTGTGTGTGTGTGTGTGTGTGTGGTGTGTGTGTGTGTGTGTGTGTTGTAGTGTTGTGTTGTTGTAGTGTGTGTGTGTTGTAGTGTGGTGTGTGTGTGTGTGTGTGTGTGTGTGTGTGGGTGTGTGTTGTGTGTTGTGTTGGTGTGTGTGGTGGTGTGTTGTGTGTGTGTGTGTGTGTGTGTGTGTGTGTGTGTGTGTGGTGTTGTAGGTGTGTGTGTGTTGTAGGGTGTGTTTGTGTGTGTTTGTGTGTTGTGTGGTAGGGTTGTGTGTGGTGTGTGGTGTGTGGTGTGGTGTGTGGTGGTGTGTGTTTGTAGTGTGTGGTGTGTGGTGGTGTGTGTTGGTGTGTGTTTTGTGGTGGTGTGTGTGTGGTGGTGTTGTGTGTTCTGTGTGGGCGTTTTGTTGTGTGTGTGTGTGTGGGTGTGTGTGTGCGTGCGTGCGTGCGAGCGTGCGCGCGCGCGCGCGCGCACGTGTGTGTAACATATT
>JASPKP010001632.1:0-2500 GCA_030674155.1 Stramonita haemastoma | reverse complement strand
CTGCTACCACTACTACTACAACTTCTACCACCACCACTACTATTATTACTACTAATATATGTATATATATATATAAATGAGAAAATGTAGTGGAGGAAAACAAGTGCAGGTAACCAATTACAACTTCATTCTCATCATACAAATGATTTTTGTCAAAGATTCAAAAACAAAAAAGCCATCACTACAAGATATCTATCTATCTATCTATCTATCTATCTATCTATCTATCTATCTATCTATCTATCTATCTATCTATCTATCTATCTATCTATCTATCTATCTATCTATCTATCTATCTATCTATCTATCTATCTATCTATCTATTTATCTATCTGTCTATCTGTCTGTCTGTCTGTGTGTCTGTGTGTCTGTCTGTCTGTCCGTCCGTCCGTCCGTCCGTCCGTCCGTCCGTCCGTCCGTCCGTCTGTCCGTCCGTCCATCCGTCCGTTCGTCCGTCAGTCCGTTCGTCCGGCCGTCCGGCCGGCTGTCCGTCTGTCCGTTTGTCTGTCTGTCTCTCTCGCTATCTATTGTAGTTACATTAGTTACACACTTATTCACAATATCAATTCCTTTTTTTTTTTTTTTTAAATCTTCTTTTTTTTTCAAGTAGAATACAAAAAAACATAATTCAGAACAAACCCCCCATGCCCACAAGCACACGAACTATCACCAACTTCCAATTACTTTTTTTTTTTGCATCGTATTATGGTTACAGTCGTTGGATAGTTCCTTAACTTCTTTTTCTGATTTGTGTATTCTTCACCTTCACCTGTCCCATAGTCCCGTGGACCGTGGGGGCACAACTGAAGATTCTGCAACCAGCTTCCTCCACTCCCCACGGTCCTCCGCCCTCCGTAGCAGGAGGCCTGTCCACTCTCTGATGTTGTCTTCCCATCGTTTCCTCTGTCTGCCTCTTCCTCTCCCTCCCCTTACTGTTCCCTGTAAGACTGTCTTGGCCAGTCCGGATGATCGTGTGACGTGCCCGTACCACTTTAGCTTGCGTTTTTTTCACTGTAGTTAGGAGCTCTTCATATGGACTGATGGCATTCTTTATTCTGGTTTTCACTTCTTCATTAGTGATGTGATCTCTGTATGAAATGCCAAGGAGTTAACGAAAGCAACTCATCTCCACTGCCTGCATCCTTCTTTCGATGTCTGCTGTTATGGTCCATGTTTCACAACCATACAAAAATATGGACGTGATCAGGGAACGCATCAGTCTGATCTTGAAGCTGATGGCGATGTTCTTGTCATTCCAGAGGACTTGAAGTTTGGTCATTGCAGCTGTAGTCTGGGCTATCCTGGAGAGAATTTCAGGTTTTGATCCTTCATCTAATACTATCGCTCCCAGATATTTGAAGCTATGGACGGTCCCGATTTTCTTACCATCTATAATTACGTTGTTGTGTATGATATCGTTTAAATGTGAATAGAAATTTAACGTTTAATGTGAATGGACATTTAACATTTAATGTGAACAGACATTTCAATTGAAGAGTAACAGCTTGCAGCCTGCCACTTATTTCTGAATCTAGGCAACGACATGAAATATTTACCTGCCCACACCAGGCAAAAAAAAACCAACAACACAAACCACAGAACACCCACAGCCCCCTCCCACTGATAAACACATACGTACATATATAGACAGACAGACAGACACACAGCACACACACATACGCACAGACAGACAGATAGACACACACGCACGCATAGACAGACAGACACACACATACACACATACATGCACACATACACAGACAGACAGACAGAAAGACAGACAGACACACACAATACACACACACATACGCACGTACGCACACACACGCACAGACAGAAGACAGACACACACACACACACACGCACAGACAGACAGACAGACAGACACACACACATACATGCACACACATACACAGACAGACAGAAAGACAGACAGACACACAATACACACACACACACACACACACACACACACACACACACACACACACACACACACACACACACACGCCGCCGCCCGCGCACACACACACACACACACACACACACACACTACACACACACACTCACACACACGCACACACACACACACACATACACACACACACACACACACACACACACACACACACACACAACACCACACACACACACACACACACACACACACACACACACACACCACACACACACACCCACAACGCACGCAGCATTCACACCCACATACACCCACATACACACACATGAACACACTCAACTACACACACAAACACACACACACACACACATACAACACACACACACACACACACTCACTCACTCACACATACACATCATCATAATCATTATCACCATCATCATAACCATATCATCATCATCACATCACACACACAATAAAACACACTCTCAGACAATCATCCATTCATACTACACTACAGAATTGTCACTACATCTCTATTATTATCATCACTATTCAGTAAGCAGCATCAATGTCACTAGC
>JASPKP010001631.1:0-27383 GCA_030674155.1 Stramonita haemastoma | reverse complement strand
ACACACAACACACACGCACGCACGCACGTACGCACGACATAAACACTCTTGTGCATGTTTTGGATATAATTTTTGCCTTTAAATGGGAAAGAATTGAAGATGTGAAGGCATGGCATTAGTTTTTAAGTTTCCATCATAGTCACTTTATACTTTACTGTTCTCTTTTGTGTTTTGTGTTTGTGTGTGGTGTGTGCGTGCGTGCGTGTGTGCTTTTGTGAACTTAACCTGGCGTGTGTACATCTCATTTTTTTGTCTGTTCAGCCATTCCCTACTGGTTGTACAAGCTGCACGGGCTAAACATCAGTTACACCTGTGAGATCTGTGGCAACTTCACTTACCGAGGACCCAAAACTTTCCAGAGGCACTTTGCTGTGAGTTTTATGCCATCACGGTCTTTGCACATACTTTCGCTTTCCCTCTGTCTTTTACTGTTCTCACAGATTTTTTTCTGAAGTTTTAGAATGTAACACAATGAATTTTGTTCTAAATTTTTGTGCTACTTCAGCCTGTTCCTGTCTAATTTCTTTTCTTTACCCATTTGAATTTAAAAAAAAAAAAATTTAAACAAGAAAGTGTTCAGAGTAATAAACATGATTGAAAAATTCTTGAACCCTCCCTCCCATTTTTTCCCCCTTTATTTTTACAGCTGATTGATGTATCAGGAATTTTCTCCCAAATCTTTTTTTTTGTTTTTTTGTTGTTACTGCATAGTGGTGGTGGTGTTGATACAGAATAAGAAGAACTTTCTGTGTTGACAGGAATCCCGGCATGCCCATGGAATGCGCTGTCTTGGCATCCCCAACACGGCTCACTTCGCCAATGTCACCTCTATAGAGGACGCCATGGCATGTAAGTTAGCATCAGGTTGTGCCTGGTTCCTTCATTATTATCTTGTGGGTCCGCCCAGCATGTGTAGTATTTGATGCCTGGGAAAAAATCTGTGCTGTTCACAGGAGTATGCTGGTCGTCTGATGAAATGCTAAGAGTGTAAACATGGTTGTTGAAAGAAGGCATGGCTTTTATTGACAAGTTGATGTTCCAAGTAGCCTTTCATTTAAGCAAAAACGTAGGTTCCAGGAGAGTTTCATTGTCGCTTCTGCTTGATGTAAATAGTTTGGGTTTTTTTAGGAATTTTTATGAGGGACATGACCCCCCTTCCCAAATGTTGCACTAGCTTATTTGTTTATGGGTTTGTTGTTTGGTTGGTTTGTTTGACAGTTGTTTGCTTGATCATGTTTTGGTAGCAAAGCGATTTACTGATTTATTTAACCATATATAGCAGAACTTAAATATTTGTTAAAGTTGATTGTACTTTGACCATGACCTGGCCCCTATGTTACTTGATTACAAAAAAATCAAAATATGAGCTGTTTGTTTATTTGAAGAACATTGTAGCTAATGAAATCTGATGCAGAATCCTTCAATGCTTTAGGAGGCACAGCTGAGTGGACTGGCAGTTGGAATTGGGAATAGAAAGAGTGTATAGGACAGGATGCTGAGGGACAACCAGATTCTCTGTTTGTGTGTTTGGGTGGGAGGATTTTATTTTTATTTCTATGTAGTTAGTCGGTCATATTTTGCCTGTATATGATTTCAGTGTGGAACAAGATCAAGAATGGCAAAGAACAGGAAAGGTGGAAGGCAGATGTAGAGGTGAGTGTTCTTTATTTCAACCAGAATATCTGTACTGAAATCAACATGTGTAAATCTCTCCAGCTATATCCTGTTGACATAAATGAAAGTCAAGTACATTACTCTTTGATCTTGATTTTACAGTTTAAAATGATAAGTTGCTGCTATTTCTTGGGTAATTTGGTTATTGATACTTTAGCAATGATGCAGCTTGGTATAATCAAGTTTTTTAATTTCTTATTTTGAGCAAGCCTTTATTTGCTTAATTAACCCTCTTGATCCTGAACTGGTGATTTGCTGGGATTTGAATAATTGCCCCACACCCCCGAATCCCGAACCGGATTTTGCCAGGATTTACACACAGTAGATTTCCATCACACTGTGAAGTTGCTATCCATGCACAAATTGGTCAGTTTATCAGAGCATTGAGGGATAGGCAGATCCCTGGGTTCTGTCTTGGAAAGTTAAGAAGTTGCACCCATGAAATTATATTCTTCAATCTATTAGAATGAAGAATTACTTGAACATCACAGCAGGAAAGATGATAAAGATATTCTGGAGGTTTTCCATTGAAGTGTTCTATCCTGCCTGTAAGCCACAACTGGACATGCAACTTACCTAACAGCCAGGTGGTCAGTCCTTCAGCAGCTGTCCACAAACCCCTGGTTTGAATCTCTGTAGTACCTAGCTTTGTACATTGTGGATGTTGGTCATTCTCTGTTGTATAAGTCTTTCTTCCTTCACTACATGAACCTCACCCTCCTTTGAAAAGATGCCAAGCAGAGACTTATCGATGCATGGATCAGCATATGCTACAATAGCCCATTGTGGCTCTCTTACACAGAGAGAGAGAGCAGAGAGAGAGGAGAGAGAGAGAGAGAGAGAGAGAGAGAGAGAGAAGAGAGAGAGAAGAGAGAGAGGTTCTGTAACTCTCACATTTCATGTCATTCAGTACATATCAGATAAGCAGAAAGGTAGGTGGTTGCCTCAAAGGTAGATCTAGTCTTGCTATACACGCACTATCAGTTGCAAAGTTGAAAGACCATGGACATTTTACTGATTTTCCCCCCCCCCCCCCCCTTTTTCATTCTGCTTTTGATTTTTTTATCCTCATTTCTTCATTTTTGGGGGATTATCTTGGATGGGTTGCTCTTTACCTTGATTCAGTGGTTTTGAAAAAATTTTTTTTTTTGCTATCTCGATGACTTGGCTGTTTTACATAAAATTGTTTTGTTCTTATACGTAGTTTCGTGTTCATTATAACTTTATTCTGTTACTATCACTTCCTTATCAATGTTTGTGTGTTTGTTGTGTTGACAGGAGGAATACGAGGATTCCCAAGGCAACATTCTGAACAGGAAAACTATGACCTGCTGAAGAAGCAAGGCGTGTTGTAAGCAAGCCTCTGCACACAGCAAGACACTGCCTACCAACTCCTGGACTGACAGCTGTGGCAGTGATTGCAGAAAGATGGGAAGAGCTTGCTCATAAGAGAACACTTCACAGAAATGCAAATGTGGCAGAGGAGTAAGACTGATGTAAAAACAAAAATGTCCTGTTTCTGTGTTGTGTAGGTGGATCTGACTAGGCAGCATGTGTTCAGAGTGTAGGGTTTGTATTTTGAAGGACTTTGAATTATCATTCCTACATACTATGATTGGCTGCTAGTGCCACCATGTGCACAGAGCCGTACTGTAGGGAGTTAAGAAGTTATATCACACTTGTGACTGTTTTTCTGGACTTGGGCTAAGCTAAAATCCTTCTGTTGGCTGTACATTCCTGGAATGTCTTTTAACAGCCCAGTACTCCTTCAGTCTTAGAGAGAGGCTGTTATTATTCCTGTTGGCCAGATGGCAAGAGAGGGTGTGGGTGTTTACACAAGGGAAAGAAGAAACTGCAGTGAAAGAATTGAAATTCATATGAACAAACTGCTGATTTTCATCATAACAGATTCTCATACAAAATTCACATGGATTTTGGAATGGAGAATTACATATGCATGCAACTCATTTTTCTCACTTATTTCAAGTTATATTTTTGCTAAAGGTTGAAAGAGAAATGAAGAATTTAGAAGGAAAAAATCCCAAACTCTCATCATTGTTAGATTGAAATTTGTATGTGAAAATTCATCTGTTATTAGCTTTACAAGTTAAGACCCTTAGCAGTCAGCAGGTGATGGGTAAGAAGGGGGAAAATCATCTATAAATACATTTCAGTAAAACACTGTGTCATACAATGTGATGGGTGAAGAGGAGTGTGACCACCTTGCAAGGTATACTGTACAGACTACATGCTTGTTGACCTGTGTTCAAACTGATTAAATCTTCATGTTCAACAACATATATACTGGAAGTGGCGTGGTGTGTGTGTATGCAAAAAAAAGGTTGATACAAAGTATGTGTGCATCCCTTTTTTTCTTTATGTTCATTGCATACTCTGTCCCTATGATTCTGAAGAAGTGGAAGTGATATTGGTGTAACATATTTCATAACACTTTTTTTTTTTTTTGCTGCCTCATTTTCTGACGTTTCCTGCCCTGCTGTTCCCACACCACTCATTTCAATCTCCCTGCCAGTCATACCCAGATTTGTTATGTAGCATCCCCAGGGTCGGAATTCACAGTGAGCATCACTATTCAGGCTGCCATTGAGGCCACCAGCAGAGGGGCCCTGGCACCTGCTGCTCCAGTCTCCCAATTTGGATGAGACTATAAACCGAGGCCCCGTGTGCGAACGCACACAGAACATCTTGCGCACACGTTAAATCCTGTTCCTGCCGCTTTTCATAGAGAAGGCCATTGTGTGCCGGTGGGAACAGATGACAATATTTACACAACTGCATACACACGGGGACTGGATGAAAAAAAGCACATGAGTGCTTATCCCATTATCCTCGATATAAAAGAATAAAAGAAAAATGAAAAAAGGTCACTTGTGGTGTTCAATGAGCCTGTTCTGATCTAACAATGCAGGCACCACTTGCTAAGCCCCCTACTAGTGACAGTATTAGCTCAGTCTAAAAGCCAGACTGAGAGTCACCCACCCGAGGTAGCAACCACAACAACGTCCCTCTAATGACCATCCCCCTTGAAACCTCCAGCACCATAGACTCACTTTAACACAAACTCACCACAGGCAGAAAAGTGTATGGAGAAACCGAATCTGAGGTCACCTTGAGACCATAGCAACTGGGGCCACTGAATTGGAGGCATTTTTTTTATTAATTGCATAATGTATCATGATGAATGATCAAGAGGACAATGTAAAATGCTGCTGTTGAAGTGCATGTGCTTTGGCACTCCTTGACAGGGTTGTTACTTGTTCTCTTACTACCATAATATATCCCTGCATCAACCAGGCCTGAGAGATACAGACACCTGCAGTGTAGGTCAGGTAATTTGAGCGACAATCTCAAACTCGCATCTGTAAAGTGGATGAAGTTTGACTGTGTGTGGTCCCAGTCTTCCCAATGAGCCCACAGCACACTCACTCTGGGTAGGAGCCAGCCGGAGTCCGAAAAATCCCTGACTCTTGTGGGATTTGAACCTGTGACCTTCCATGTGTAACCCAAGGCACTTACCACTGTGCCATGGCGGCTGGTCTATTTCATAAAACTTATCACACCGAGCATTCCTCTTTCCTGAAATGGGGATGGCAGCAGCAAGTTAGTCACTTTTTTGGTCAATTCTGCTCCTCAGCTAGAACTTGGTGTGGAGTATGCCATCAGGGACTTTTGTTTGGGGGGGGTTAATGTGTCTTTTCAGTTCACCATTACTGTAGCCTCATTTAGTCTTCAGGGTTGCCTAGTTCTTACACCAGCATGCTTGCATTTTATGTTATCCATCCTTCAAAGATTGAATACGATTTGACTTGAAAAATATTCAAAACTAGATGATTCAAGATATTCAAAACTGGATGATTAAAAAAAGTTACAGCTGAATGCTAATATAACTGAAGCCATGCTTGTAGGGACTAAACATAAACTCTCCTCCATCTCAACAACTTAAATAGATTTTGGCAGTTCCTCTGTGAAATATCTACGCGTTGTTATTGATAACACACTTTCAATGCAAAAATTCATCACCCAGACCTGTCAGTCCTGCAACATATCAGTTATGGCGCATTAGTGCAGTTTGCAAGTATCTGTCTACTGACGCAACATCCCAGCTTGTAACATCTCTAATTCTTTCTCGACTGGACTACTGTAATTCACTGTAATTCACTACCAGCATCATCTGTCCACTCCACTCCCTTCAACGTATTCAAAACTCTGCAGCTTGGCTTGTCCTAAGAAAGAAGAAATCCGAACATATAACTCCTCTCTTCACTGGCTACCTGTTACACAAAGAGTGAAATACGAAATCAATGCCCTTTGCTACAAATGTCTACACAAGACTGCACCTTCCTACCTCTGTGACTGTCTCCAACTGTACACTCCTTCTCGATCCTTCCATTCTGCTGCAGATACTATGTGCTTAAAAATACCAAGGTTCAAACAGTCCAGAGTCTGCCGTCGTTCTTTCACTATTTCTGGTCCATCTATCTGGAATGACCTCCCTCTGTCCCTTCGCCAAATCCCTTTGTTTGACACCTTCAAATCCAATCTAAAGACACACTTATTTCCTACCTAGGATCTTCCTCCATCATCACATCTCACATATGTCCCTATTTTCATTCAGTCTCCTCCATCTCCATCACTGTGCGTTATCGGTTGGTGTGTGTGTGTGTGGTGGGGGGGGGGGGGGGGGGGGGTGTAGGTGAGTGTGTGTATGTGTAGGTGAGTGAGTGTGTGTGTGTTTGCTTAAATATATAATTTGTTAATTCATCTGTGAATGGTTGCATGTGTGCGACTGATCTGAATGCAAGCACTTTGATTTGTTTGCGTTACAAGATTTAGCGCTATATAAATTCTGTGTATTATTATTATTATTATTATTATTAAAAGAACATTGCATGGGTCCAAGTCTAATCTGGACTTGAAGGGGTTGGAGTATGCAAGAATACCAGCTCTGAAGAAACAACTTTGGATCAAACTTTGATTTTCAGAAGTGGCATTTCAAAATCCATGGCCTTTGGATCAAAAGTCAGATGTATGAAGCGATACACCCAGTGTGGCCTCTCAACCCACTGTCTGCCCTGTTTCAGCAGGACAGTGTCCAGCTCTGTATAAATTATATTTGTAAATAGACCACAAAAAATACCACAAAAAGATCTCTTCCCCACATTTTTCATGTTCAGAACAACACCACAAGTATACACAAATGACAAGACGTGTGAATTTCAATGACTCAAATCAAATGTTTAATGACTCAAATCAAATATTCCATGTCATTGGAAAAGAAACAACATTACCGTACAATATTCAGCAACATGAAAATGAAGGCTTGTGACCACTAACTTTACACTTCAGTATAGAATCTACTCTTGATGGATGGATGAATTTTCATCATAAATAAAACTTCATTTCTGAACTCTCATCGTATTAAATGATAGCAAAATAAATTAGGTGGAAGAAGTCTCTGTTGAATGCATGAATTAATGAAGAAAATGGAGCTTGGTGATATATTTACATACTGAAATGTGAAAAAGTATTGCAAATACTGGCCATCAAAATCTTTTTTTTTTAAGGAATAGCAAGAAGTCTTTTGGGGTGGGAAAACTCCATGAACAAACACCTGTTTATGTAATGCACACAGGAGACACCGTTCAAAGCACAAACATTTCTACCTTCTTTGCAATTAAGCAGACTCTCACCATTACAATACAAATTTCTACATTTTGTTTTCCCTTTTGAGGACAACTGTTTAACATTTACAAAGACAAGGGAATAGGGTTAGAATTTCATCATCTATTTTTCTTGTTTCAGGTCTCTAAAATGAGATTTTGTTATAAATCAATAAATCTTAAATCCACGACAGTATACGCCAAAACCTACTGTTTCAGAAAGGCTCTGAAAAACAATTTCTCTGCCACTCCTCCATTGCACATCTGTACGTAGAAGAGGGGGAGGGAAGTCTGTTCTAGGTAGGCAAGGCCAACACTTTGAAAATAACACACTCTGCTGAATGAGGGAGGGGGGGGGGAATAGGATATTTTTACAATTTAAAACAATTATTTTTAATTAGAAACAGGGTCTTTGTAATTTTTTTTAATTTCGAGGATAATAGAAATATGTCAATGGCTGCAAGAAGTAAACCAACAGCTCTAGTTGGTATGGTTTCCTTCATTCCTAGGCAGAATTCTGAGGGGCAGGGACAGGACTGAGGGTCTTTCAAACTTCCAGTAGGAGTAAAGCAAATATAAATGACAATTTGAAAGGTGTTTTTTTTCTCTATCACTGCAATGCAATCATACTGCATTATTATGAAAATGTCAACACCGAAATGCATCACCTTTAAATCTACAGATTGACAATTTAACTCTTCAAAACTCTTGAGCTGGTACATAATAACTTATATCATGAAAAAAACAAAAAGAACTGTGTAAATGCACTTCATTCTGAGAAAAAAAAAAAAAAGATGAATTAAAAAAAAAAAAATGCCCTCACCATCATAGAAGAAGACGAAGAAAAAAAATGTACACCTTGGATCTTTAACAAAGTGCAAAAATAAACCCTCTCATTTGATCCTTGCCACAAAACGCCAGAACCTTGTCTGTCGTGACCACAGGTCTATGTACAACACACTCCTCCCTCCCTCGGGCAGAGTGAGTGAATGCACACATCTCCTCTCTCCTGAAAGGTCTGCCACAATAGTAGGCTACGTACGTTAAGGGTGAGGAGGCAACACACCGAACACATGCACAAAGGGCATCACAACATTCACCGCGACTATTACCTACACCACAACATTCATGCAAGTGGGTATACCCCTTCCCTTCCTCAGCGCTTACATGAACTCTCAAGCACTTTTAATTGAAACAGTATTCTGGTTGCATGATACAAGCAGAAAGAATAAGAATTAAGAAACGAGAGGTGAAACCATGAAAGGAAACAAATCTGAAAACGTAGAACAATATATATTATATATATATATACATACATCTTCAGGGGGGTGGGGGACACCAAAAAAGAGTTGAGGTTAGTATACAAAGAGTGGGAAATGGGGAGGGGGGGGGGGGGGGGGGGGGGGGCATAGGCCAAAAACAAGTAGAGGAGGGGCAAGAAAGTTGACAGCAGTACAAAACAAAGAGTGGCAAAGCCAAGAAGAGCCCACAGCAGTACAAAACAAGGGTTGGAAGGGATGGGCAAGACGATCCTAAACAAGCATGGGAAATGCACAAGTCCACAGCAGTACAAACACAACTGGAAGGGAAAGAGAAGTCCACAGCAGTACAAACACAACTGGAAGGGAAAGAGAAGTCCACAGCAGTACAAACACAACTGGAAGGGAAAGAGAAGTCCATAGCATACAAACACAACTGGAGGGAAAGAGAAGTCCACAGCAGTACAAACACAACTGGAAGGGAAAGAGAAGTCCACAGCAGTACAAACACAACTGGAAGGAAAGAGAAGTCCACAGCAGTACAAACACAACTGGAAGGAAGTGAAGTCCACAGCAGTACAAACACAACTGGAAGGGAAAGAAGTCCACAGCAGTGCAAACACAACTGGAGGGGAAAGAGAAGTCCATAGCAGTACAAACACAAGACAGAGGACGGCAGAAAGAACCTGCTGTTGTACAAAAACAGGAGTCCACAGAGGAACAAAAACAAATGCCAACAGGTTAGACGGCTTAACTACCAGAGAACAGTGCCCGCTAAAAAAGTAGGCATACTGCTACTTTACCTGGGTTTGTTTTTTTTTCAAAAGAGGATACAATACTATATAAAGCAAGGAACCTAGCCACTAAGCCACAAAGAGTTCAAGAAAACAAATCACATGATTTTTTGTTTTCTCTCTTCCAATGTGAAGTGATGTTGGTCACCACTTACAGCTGGCTTTGTTCATTTATACTCCACTTTTTCGTCTTTTCTCCAAATGGATAAGAACCTTACACTACTACACTTGTCACGCTCATTTTGGGTCATGCAGCTTCTGTCGGAATCTGAGCAAATATGCAGAGATTTAATCAATGGATAACAAAAACCATCTTGGAAAAAGGTCATATGATTTCATGAACGGAAGAGCTGGGTTTTTATTTTATTATTATTATTTTTTTACAAACAGGAGCAACTCACAGGCTTGAATTCCAACTAACGCCTTAGTAAACAAATACATTGGTTGTGCAATGACACAAACAAATTAAAAAAATGCAAATTTTAGATTACAATCAAGATTTGGGATTCGTTCATTTTCAGCAATGCGTAAGCAGTTACAAATAGTTAATTAAGCCTGAAGTCAATTTTAAGAAAAAAAAAAAAAAGTTGTGACACTGTCTGTAGATTACAGTATAATAAACAAAACAGTACAAAAACAGCTCAAAGGGTACTAGAAAAGAAATTATAGTATAGACTGCAATATAAGAGAGGGAAGGAGGTGGGAAGGGAGATGCCCCAAAAGTAGTTTTCAAAATTTATATCTGGTGTTGCTACTTCAATTGGAATCAGTAAAACTACGGCAGCTTCACTGCCTATCGCAAAGGACGCCAGGGGAAAAATTTGAGCAGACCGCTAGTAGTACCACACTTGGCCAGAACCAGAAAAAGTGCTTGATTGATACACACAGAGGAGGTGACCCAGAGAAAGGGCTTTAGGGACGAAGGGTAGCTCAACACTCAAGATGCCATAGCCATGCAAACACTGGACTGGGACCCATTTTTGGAGACAAGGTTCACGCATTTCAGCACAGACTTTAGCCCTCTTCCTGCCCTTTCCAGGAGTCAAGGATAGCGATGCAATCTGTTCACATATCTGACAAAACTCCGCCTTTTCTTCTGCTTCTTCACTGATTTCATTTCAGTTTTCAGAATACTGTTATTTTGCAAAATGATTGTGTAAATACAACAATCCATAAATCTCCTTTTCAAGGTAGCTGTTTCTAAAGGATGACTTGAAATAAGATGGGCTGCACTCTTTTTGAAGGTAGAAGTTCAACATCAATATGAAAACAGCAAAAAAAAATTTAAAAAGAAAAAAACTTAGCATTCAAGGACCAAAGGGTGTACAACATTGACACAGTACATCAACATACCAATATATTCAATAAATTTTCATGTGCACATGCACATTCACACACACACACCCACCGCTTGCATGCAATGATAATGCACATTCTTCCTCTTGTGCAAAAACACCAACATAAATATCTTCACATCTCAAACCACAGAACACTTTTTTGACACTTCTGAGTTGATAAAATATACCAATATTATAACAAGACAACGTTGATAGAAATTATGAGGAAAAGCCAATACTGAATGAGATCATTAACAATTTGCAAAGGACAACAATGAACAGAAATCTATCACAGGTACACATAAGCCACACCTATATTCACTGTAGTGCAACATCCAAATGGCTGGGTTTTCGCATGTTGTTTAACCCACGATCATCTATGTGTGTTGATCCACTAAATCCAGGAGGTTTGACTCCCTACAGGGCAGCAATAATAACAGAAGAAATACACTGATCATGTTTAAAAAATAAATCAAAGGAAAAATGATCACACATTCAGCACCTGATTGTGTTAACACAAACATCTCCATGTTTTTATCTCTTTCTGTGAAAAATTAACCAAATACACTAAGAAAGCACAGGACAAAAATCTGATAATGCATCGTCACTTCAAATTTTTTAAAAAAACTGTATTCACCTCTCACTCAATATATAACAAAAAAATGTAATTCCTTCGATACACCATCCCATAAAACAGGAACTAAAATTCAAACAAAGCAAAACCGCTTTCAAACATGAAATCACTTGTAACACAATCATAATAATAATAATAAAAAATAGAATCATACAGAAGTTGTGAAAAACGCTGGCTTGTGTGCAGAATTAAAAAGCTGGGCAGTAAGCTGTACAAGCTGACATGCTGCATAGAAACAGAAAGAGTGAAGCTTCAAAGCCAACAGTACTCTCTGGTTGGTAAATTGGGTGGCTACCTGCTGTCCCAAAGCCACCGTAAGGCCTGTTCGGTCTATTCATCTGGCAGTACATGTCTTAAACACCACCATAAGGCCCATCTGGTTCGTCCACACAGTAGCATCTGTTCGTAAAAAATGCTACACAAGCTAGGAAGAAAAGGGGTCACAGACTATCGAGTTCAACCACACCCCTGATACTGTCATCATCCAGCAAGGAAAATTCCACATTATGCGCAACAAAATATAACAAAAGTTGGGGGACAATACTCTCTAAAAAAAAAAAAAAATTAAATTAACAAAACACACAATATGCAACATCTCTAACAAAGCTGACACCAACTTCACACATGAACTGAAGCATTGTGTTCCACAACACCCCTCCCTGTTTCACTAACCCCACCTTCCCAGTCCTCTATCGGGCTACTTCACTTACAGAACAGTATCACAATAAACAGCCATCACCCAGTTCACTGAACAACTGCCTGGGATTAATTCCTCAGTAGCAGTCTGCAACTGAAACCATTATGGCTTTTGAGGTAGAAACCAAAACACACAGCTGACAAAAATCTGCCTGTGTACGTAATATCAAGCTTTTAAAACATCACATTGGTACATGATTTGATTGATAACTGCTTTTCCTATGTAACCTTCAAACATACACTGTTACTGATCAGAATTGCAGCATGGTAGCTTTTGCTTGATTTTTTTTTTTTTTTTTTAAAATTTCAAAATCTTCCATGTCAACGACATGCAAATTCCACACATAAAGGGGAAAAAACACACCAAGTATTGTGCACACAAAAGCTGGTCATGGGCAGAAGAAAGAAAAAACCCACAAAGGCAAAAAGTACAGCTAATATTTGTGCATGTAATATTGTGCTTCCTTAACAGAAGAATAAAAAAAAAATCTTTAACAAGAAGAAAATGCTTAAAAAAAAAGAACTGAAAGGTACGCACATACTGGTTAGCTAATCAAAGAAAACTAGACCATATAATAACTATCAATTAAAAGGGGGAAAAAGCTTGTTAAACTGGCACTGCAATCTTTAACAAACCAGGCAAACAACTAGGAATAACTAATACTTTTTCCAAGTATAACCTGATAAGCTTGAATCAAAATATATTAAGAGATCTGACAGGCATTCAAACAAGAAAGACAACCAATTCCACTCAGATCTACTTCATATGACAACAGCATACTCAACAATAATGAATCTAACAGGTTACCGATTCATATTCATTTTTTCACCCATCTGGATGACTATGATATCAAAGTTTACAAAAATAAAAAAAAACAGTCATTACCAGGATAGTCTTCAACATACACCATACAACTGACTGCCAACAGCAGTCTTCACCATGACCCTTTAAGATTGGACCTTTCTGTCCCCAAATGTCTTGCCTCTGGTTTTGTTTTATCAATTTTTCCAAAGATTCTTTGAAAAGCTCAGATAGTTGATTTCTCAATTCATTAACGTACAAACAGCAAATATCTTGGTCCTCTTGTCAAAAAAGCAATCTGACACCAATTGACCACTTTGCTTTCCCTATTTTTGTTACACAAGTTTTACAGATACTTCACAAGACCTGATCCGACTCTGCAGTAAGCATAACTGTTCTGCAGCGACATCAACAAACACTTGCAGCACTTAACAGCACATTTTACAGTGCTGGTTGATTGTAAAGCAAGTCTAGCCTTTAATGTGCCAGAGCCAAAAAGTACTACAATTTAATAGTACAAATTGCCGACACTGAAAAACTATGACTTTCACTGGCAACATCCACACCCAGCACTGCCCGATCTTCAGTGCAAATGATATGCAATGGTTTTTCTACAGCAGAAAAAAAATGGATTTCATTTACACCTGAGAACAGACAGGACTTGACAGGGAGGATGTAACCAACATACCGATCCCCAAAACCAGCATCAGGTAAACCCCGCATTCTCACAACAGAACATAACGCAAGCAGCTTCTCTCATGACGACAAAATGCACCACTAGACTTTTTGAGCGGACCTGCAAATAACCAGCATGCACCAGGATGGGAGGAGAAGAGCACTGTCAGAAACAACAAACTCTCACCAGCAGACGGAGAATAGAGAAGGGACTGTCAATGTCTGGAACCTCTTCCACAACCTAGGGTGAAAGGCAGCAACAACTCATAAACAGACCATTCTCAGCAAACCGGGTGGAAAACATGGACCATCTCTCCTGCATAAAATTCGCTGTTGTAACATTAATTTCACTCAACTATACCATTTACAAATACAATGTACTTGTGCACCCGGTGCAACAGACCAGTGCAAAAACCAAGTGAAGAGGGCTATGGCCGTTAAATTCAAATGGTTCTGAAATCACAGGGTCAAATTTCCACAGCACGTGGCAGGTTAAGAAATGAGAGTCTATGCTATCTGCTAGATCAGCTATTGGGTAGATTTACTAGTGTCTTATTCCACCTCACACACACTAATATCGTAGATAATGTATGCATGTTAACATTCCTGTCAAATTTTGCCAATGCTTGGAGGGCTGTGAAAAAAGGAACATACCCACCATGCACCAAAACATGGCAGATTCTTCAGCTGGCTTCAGTTAGTGGCCTGATGGACAAGCACACTAATTGCCCTCTTGGAGCACCTCGGAGTTATCACAGTGGAACTTTGTATGTCTGTGCCCCATTTGCCCTGTCCCCTGAGAGACAAGCTCTATGAAAAATATCAACTGCATCTTTAAGGGCCATCCTGCACAAAACAGCGTTCTACTGCTGCAGGTGTTACAGAGGCCTCACAGACAGGAGAGTAGAGCTACACATTCACGACTTGGCTTCTCTTCAAAAAAGTCTTGTGCAGATAGTGAGGACAAAACCGATCACCGACCATAGCCTGTTGGACCCCCTCATCATCAGACATGACAAAAGACATCATCACACTGAACCATTTTCGCAGGGAGAAAGTACAGCCGACATTCAGCCCAGGGGTCTTTGCACACTGCTCATTTGCTGTACAGTTACCAGTATGGTGTAAATACTGAAATTTGACAGACAACTGTAATCATTCAGCAATAGTTGCTCAACACTCAAAAACACCGATGTTTATCAGCATATAATCGTTACACAAGCTTGCAGGTCTCCTCATTTTTCCTCTTCTGAATTCGAGGCAGACTTCTCTGCATGAGCACATACACACACATTTGCGCGCGTGCGCACACACACACACACTGAAGCACCATTTGAAATTGGACAGGTCAGACTGGACATCAAGCATCTTCTAATACATGCATGCTCTCCCATGCAACTAACGCCCATGACACAACAGTATGACAAGAAGTACACACAGTCTTGAGCACAGGCATCTTCCCCTCCACATGCATTCTTCTACAGCACTGTGTCAAGATCTCTCCTGTACATCATGAACTGAATGAAGTCATTCACCTTTCATTGTTTTATAAAATCTGCTCTCAATGGTTTTGTGCTTAGAATAAATATGTACCATCTCCAAAACCGTACTGATGAAATTTTCGTTTTTACATATGTACATGTGTATACCTAGTCTGTTTAAGCTTCCTTCCTTTGGTATGTGCAGCTGTGAAAAAAAACAGCCATGATTGCTGATGACAGGGACAACTTGAATCTAACACACAGCATGTGTCTGCATTTAACCTACATCTGAAACATGCCATGTATCTACCTGTCCCACCAATTCCCTATCCATCCACAGCCTGCTTCACAGAGCCCAATTCTTAATGCCCAACAATTTTCAGGCTCAAGGCCGTCCTTCTTAGGGATAGGCGCTCTTGGCAACACGATGCTTTAGGTGTAGACATGTCTGCAATCTTCCATGCCTCTCTGATATCTTATGAGTTTTAAAACTACCAGAGGCCTGTAATCTTCATGCCTCTGATATCATAGGAGTTTACCCACAACCAGAGCCTGTAACTTTCCATCCCTCTGATATAGGAGTTTATCCACTACCAGAGCCTGTAATCTTCCATGCCTCTGATATCATAGGGGTTTACACACAATCCGAGGCAAACTTGCTGTAGGACTTGCTGCTGTTAAAGTCAGTTTTGGCATGGTCTTTTCCCATCAGTGTCTCTGCTGACTTCTGCCCCAGTCACACAACAACAGAGCCGTTCATGACCAGTCACACACTGCCGTTTCAATTCAGTGTCCTTGTTCTATCTGTCAAAACTCTTTCCCTTCTCTTCTTCTCCATACTTATGCATGCTTATCTGTTAATACTTTGTAAAAGCAGGTTTTTTGGAGAGAGAGTTTACTGGTCTGATTCATGTTGTGGAGAGTGAGTGTGCTGGTCTGATTCATGTTGAACACTGAAGAGCTCTTCTCCCCAGCTCCGATGGCAGTTGTGTTTATCAGCAAAGGTGCGGCATTGACAGGACAGCAGCCACGATGATTCCTTTCTATTTATAGATGAGCTGAGCTTTGTAGGCACATACTATCAGCTTGGCCTGCACACACAGAGGACATCACTTAGTTATGTTCATGACTCCTAAGTCTTCATGATGCTGCTTTTTGCAGGTTTTAGTTTCACAAAGATTCAAAGGTTTTTCCAAGATTTTAATGAGCTCCTGCACAAGAGGCTTTGAAGCTAAAAACGACGACTAAAATAAAAAATCCAGAACTGCAATTACGTAACACACAGACCATGACTAGGTAATCACAGTCAGGGCTAAATCAGACATGTAATTTCAAGATTACCACAAAAGGTTCTTTTCAGCTTGATTTCCATTGTTTACCATTTCGGTACACTTTTTTAAATGCAAGACTCACATTATCCCCTGTTTTAACCAGCTAACAGAGAAACAGGTGTTGTGTTTATGATGATGAAGTCTTCTAGGGAGAGTAGCCCGATTTCCATGCATAAGAATGCACTGTGACTGTTACCTAGTATATAATGCAATATCAAATGCACACAGAAGCAATCTGTAAGCCATATTCCATTATGCTCAACATCAAGGTGTATTTTACCAGGACACAGTTACAGAAATATATTTCTTTTCCCTTTATTTAGGTAAGGAATTTTCTAATAGTTGTAATACAAAAGCCGGTCTGCATAGTTACCTTGGACATGGGTCTTTCTTGGTGTGGATCACCAGTTCATTCCAGCCAGTGATCAGTGGATGACACATCAATACAAAGTTGGATTCCTGCAAACGGCAACAGGACAGTGTTCAACATAGCCATCATTATTATTACAGCAACATGACAGTGTTCAACATAGCCATCATTATCATTACAGCAACAGGACAGTGTTCAACATAGCCATCATTATCATTACAGCAACAGGACAGTGTTCAACATAGCCATCATTATCATTACAGCAACAGGACAGTGTTCAACATAGCCATCATTATTATTACAGCAACAGGACAGTGTTCAACATAGCCATCATTATCATTACAGCAACAGGACAGTGCTCAACATAGCCATCATTATCATTACAGCAACAGGACAGTGTTCAACATAGCCATCATTATCATAAAACCAACATGACAGTGTTCAACATAACCATCATTATCATGACTACGACAGCAATAGCCAAGTGAACAAGACAACAGGCTCTGAATCCTAATGGCCCCCTAGTCACAGGAATAAACCGTTGGTGGATCAATGGTAGGAATTTTATTATCTCCTTTAAAGTTAGGGTTGAGACTTTGCCAGTGTATGCCCAAAAATGTGCATGCTAAAGATCCCCTAAGTCACATCATTTAGTAGGTTGTGCAAGCACAAAAACATTCATCATGCATTCAAGAACTCACTAGCAAACTGGGTTGTGAAGTTCATCAACCATTATAGTGTAAATTACACAAAACATCATAAACTCAATGATACTTCTTTCAGAAAAATTAAAACACAAATCTTAACCAGCTCTTAAAAAACACATCTCTCTCTCTCTCAATACACACAAATGCACACACAAACACACACACACACTCTCTCTCTCTCTCTCTTTCACACACACACACACACACACACACAACACACACACACACACACACACACACACACACACACACACACACACACACACACACGAACAACTACTCACTTTATTTAATTAAACAAAACACCATTGAAAAGTAAAACGAGTCCACAGTCAAAGCTGCCATCACTACATTACAACAGAGGACAAGACCCGTCTGTACCTCTGTGAGACAGGGCTGCAGAACTCCATTCAGGGTGACTCTCTCCACTGCACACTGGCCGTACAGTCGGCACTTGACATCCTGGGGGTTGAAGCGGGCGTGAGCAATGAACAGCAGGCAGCCCATTCCTGTCACGACAATTGTACCTGTATCACTGCTCATGTCACACTACTTTTGGTTCGAGTGTCTGTGTTATCCTTTATGTGTGTGTGTGTGTGTGTGTGTGTAGTGTGTAGTGTGTGTGTGTGTGTGTGTGTGTGTGTAGTGTGTAGTGTGTGTGTGTGTGTAGTGTGTGTGTGTGTGTGTGTGTGCGCGTGTGTGTGTGTGTTGGGGGAAGGAGGGGGAGGGGTTCTGTGTTTTTGTTTGGATTTTTTTGTTTGGGGTTTTTGCTTGTTTTGGGGGGATTTGTCTTGTTTGCAATGAACTCTGTAATTTTGACAGGTTTCAATCATTCTCAGGTATATTGGCACTCTTACACAACTAAAATGATTTTTTTAAAAATTGTTCCTCTTTTTGATTTTGCATGAAAACAGGTTTTAACACAAACGGTAAATGTTACATGGCTGTTAGAGACAGCCATGCTTTTGTTTTGAGTATTATTATAAAAGCAATCAAGACGAATTTGGGTCTATCCTAAACCAAGTAAAAGCCCTTACTGCTTTGGGATCTATCACATCACAATATGATTACAAAATCATCTCAGAACTCAACTCAAAGAGAAATGAGTAAGCTCATAACTACCTTTATACAGAAATCATCACACACTTTCAGTTATTTGCGAGTAGGGCAGCAAAAACGTGTTCTTCTTTCACTCGAGGAATTCCAATGCTTTTGCAAAACCATCCCAGCAACAGAAATCAATAAAATGTTTGGGGTAGGGAGGGGGCAGGGTAGGGGGCTGATGGAAGGAAGGGTGGAAGGAAGAGTTTATTCTATTTTCACTAATTATTCTCTCTCTCTCTCTCTGTCTGTCTGTCTGTCTCTCTCCCCCACACCCACAGACAAAAAGATTGCCCCTTACCTGGGCCAGTAGGCATAGAGGGCTGGTATTTGAAGGGAATGGTGATGGTTTCACTCTCGTACAGTGGCACACAATGATGGGGAAACAGACAGGACACCAGCTTGGCCGTCCCTCGCACAGTCAGGTTCACTTGCTCCTCAAACGACCGCACCACTCTGCAAAACACCCAAAATCATAAATCAGGCTTATTCTCTGGGTTGTTCTGCTTTGATTTG
Organism: Stramonita haemastoma; assembly: GCA_030674155.1. Taxonomy (NCBI): domain Eukaryota; kingdom Metazoa; phylum Mollusca; class Gastropoda; order Neogastropoda; family Muricidae; genus Stramonita; species Stramonita haemastoma. Next base: position 8,325 of record JASPKP010001631.1, on the reverse strand, counting down.
TTTTTTGCAAGGTATAGCACTATATAAATTCCATGTATTATTATTATTATTATTATTAGTCATTGCTGGTTAGTCACATCAGAACCCTGTAGTACTATAGACCACTACACTACTAATCATCTTGAACTCAATTTCTAGTTCTAATTCTGTATTTTACCCACAGGCATGGATACAAGCATCTCTGCATACACATACACTCCCTACTAAAAAAAAACAACCCACCTCAAAAACCTGTTTAAAGACAAGTTTAAAACCCGTTCTAACTTTTGGAAGAGTAAGCCGTTGTGTGCTGGTGGGAACAGATGACAAAATCAACAAAACTGCACGTCACGTATATATATATATATATATATATATATATATATATATATATATATATATATATATATATATGAGTCATTCTCAGAAACATGTGAGGCATGATAGTGACCTACTTTACACATCTGCCATTTGGCTGAATTAAGTTTAAAATTGTGGTGAATGCTGTTTACTGGTTGTGCTTAATTTAAAAAAATAAAATTTAAATGTTTTTATGACCATTTGTGTTTTTGCTTTTAAATATTGTGAATTTATTTCACCAAATTGCTCATTCCAACATGCCGGATTTGTGACATTTTGGTGCATACTTTATTCAGATTGTTCTTCTGACTTAAAAGACTGCTAATTTGAAACACAACTTGTATTAAAGTAATGCCCAGATGTTGTTTCAAGTTCCCTAGAAGAAAAATTGTACTTTCTTTGTCATGGACATTAGATAGAGGGCAGATTAAAAGCTTGTTGCGGTTGTGACGTTTGGTTTCCCAAAGTAGGCCCAATTTTAACAATTTACTCACAAAGAACTATATGTTATCATCAACACATTATAGCCACAAGGGATGAATTAAACTGTTAATAGTATAAAGAAAACTTTGTTTTTGATCAGCTGGAGCTCCTATCCTCGTAAATTGCTTGAAACCCCAGATGACCAACATGGTTTCCCTTTTTTCATGTCACAACCAAACGATGTAAATCTGTTGCAAAATCCGGCACATTCTTTCACTGACTGAGATTTTCAGGTAGATACTTCATCTTGACCTTAAATATCTCTGACACATACTTTTCCCCGCCAAAGGAGTATCGCGATGCTATAATTAGAGTTTCAGTCTTTGGTTTCTCCCAGTTTTCTCATGTCACAACCAAACGCAGCATTTGATCAATAATAATATTGATTGATATATCACTTTAATTATATAAATCAATGTAGATAATGTTAACAGAATGCATTGTTTCTAATTTAAGATGGTGTTTTTTTTTCCATTTGTGTTTAAATTGCTACACTTGGGTGATTTGTGGTTTTGAAGGGTGTGGTTTCCATGTCACAACCAAACAGTTTCCATGTTACAGCCGTAACAAAAAACATCTAACTCTAAAATGACAAATTAGTATAAATAATGTTAATAGAATGCATTGTTTCTAATTTAAGATGGTGGGGTTTTTATCAAAATGTGTTTAAATTGCTTCACTTCAGTGATTTGTGGGTTTTGAGGGGTGTGGTTTCCATGTCACAACCAAACGGTTTCCATGTCACAACCAAACGGTTTCCATGTCACAACCATAACAGATCACTCTAAAATGACAAATCAATGTAAATAATCATAATAATGTTAATAGAATGCATTGTTCCCAATTCAAGTAGATTGTTTTTTGGATTTAATTTGTGTTTTCAGTGCTACAATTTCAGGTTTTGTGCTTTTGAAGGGTGTGGTTTCCATGTCACAACCAAATGGTTTCCATGTCACAACCGAAACATATTACTTCTATAAGGCATTAATATTAAACAGCTTCCATTCTTATGTAAAGAAAACTGTTTAGTTTAATGGATATCATTCTGTGGTTTAAGTTCAGGATAATCTGGGGGATGCTTGCTGTGGTCATTTGTACAAAAACCAAACTTTAAATCTGGGTATACAAAATGTCTTAGAGTGTCATTACAAAAATGCAAAAACATATGCTTTATCGATGATTGTCATACTTCCAATTGATAGTTTTGTTTTGTAGATAAAAACAAAAGCATTTGTGAGTGTTTTTTGTTTGATATTTTGTGTAAAAAGATGTTTTAATGCTACTTTTGGTTTCCATGTCACAACCGCAACACAGCTAAAAATAGAACCTTTATGCCTCAATTACAAAAAAACAAATTAATGATTCATAATTTTTTCAACAGATTGCACTTTGCAACAGAGTACTCTAATATATGACAAGAAGGCAAAAACTTCCAAGGACATTTATTTTTCAAGGTCTATGTCACAAAAACCTCACATGTTTCTGAGAATAACCCATATATATATATATATATATATATATATATATATATATATATATATATATATATATATATATATATGGACTACATATTCCATTATTTTCAAAATAAAAAATAGCAACCCCCCAAAACCCCAACTTACTTGTGGATGTGGTCAATGAGGGTGGTTTCTACATCAGCCAGACGGAACTGCTTGGCCATCTGAAGGGGGCTTAACCCCAGCCGTGATATAAGGCTGAAGTTGGCCCCATGGTCCAGAAGCAGTTTCAAGATCTGCTTGTCTCCCCGCCGAACAGCCTGTAACAAGTTATATGATAGTGTTCAATCCTCAAATTGGTTTGGAAAATCCCCTACATCAAAGTGTGTGCAGATCTGCCAATGCCGTAATCCTGCTTGTGTATAACCTCGTAAATTAATTTGTTTTAGAAATTAAGCTTGCTACAAGTTATGTTTCTGTCTGAACTCTCCCCCAAAATATTCTACATCAAATTATATGCAGATCTGCCAGTGCCTTGCTCTTGTCCACAGAATTACCTCTGTAACAAGTCTACTCACAATGCAGCCCAGGTTACATTTCCATACAATCTTCACCTTTCGCACTCTGAACATTCACCTACCTAAAGCAATGCAACGGTTTCCCCATTATTCCTTAAAAAAAATAAATAACCCCTTAGAACCCATCAATGATGAAAATTCTTTTGTTGATGAAACTATAGAAATGCTTCCACCAGAACCAATAACATATGCACACAAAATCAACATACTACGCATCATGCACACCAAACAATGCAGAATTCAACTTATACACCCCTGATCTCATTCTCCTTGTTTGGCATACACAATCAGTGATTCTGACAATATTCAGACTCTAAAACAATAACAGAACACTCGATGAATCTTTCAAATCTGCTTACTGGTATGACAACAACACAGTCATTGCCTCATCTTAGGATCTTCAGGTAAAGTTCAGAGTTTCAGTTTACCTTGAACAGTGCTGTTTCCCCGTTGACATCAGCGGCGTTGATGTGAGAGCCCATCTCCAGCAACAAAAACACTGTGGAGCTCTCCGCCTGCACAACAGTAGGGGGAAAGACATGAGCTGCAATACTCATGTCCGGGGCTTTATAAAATCTCCATTCAACTTCAAACATCTATTGTTGTGTATTCCCTTTTCAATGAAAGAGTGAACTTGATTTCTTACAACAAAAATTACAGTGCTTATAATTGACTGAGACTCAGTTCACATAAAACAAAAAAATACTTACACTTGGTTTATCTGTAACCATTAAATTCTATCCATCATTTGGATGCCTTTCTTCCTAGAGATGGGTAGGTATAAGATAAGTGATGCATTCAAACTCCACTTCTACTGAATCTTGATAAAATTGTCTGTTAAAAAAAAAAATTGCTTTCTTAAAAGATGACTTGTTTTGTCCATATATGCAGTTGCTATACTGGTCTGGAAACATGGTGAAATGAAAAGCCATTAGTATTAAATATGCAGTCAACTTCAGAATCAAATCTCTCTTAGTTTAGCTATGTGGAAGAACTGTTCTCCCCCCCCCCCCCCCCCCCCACACCTCCCTCTGACCATCACAACCCTACTGACCCACTCCCTCTTTCCACTGAAAAAAGAAAAAAGAGAAAAAATCCCTGGTTGTACTCACATGTTCCACTGCCAACATGAGTGCTGTGACTCCATTGACCTGAACCTGGGCATCAGCCCCACGGGACAACAAGTGGACGATGATGTCGTCAGACCCTGAAACCATAACAGTCATGCAGATGAAATATACGATCTATATATAGTTAACTGTCTATCAGGTAAAGAACTGCACAGACACATCATGTGATACAGGACCAACATCACACATGTACATCTTTCAATGTGTGTACAAAGGTTAAGCATAGCACAGGCAGGAAACAGTTGATAATTTTGTTGACGATTGTAGAAAAGCGTTTCAGGAAGTTTGGCATTTCATTTATGTTCCCTGTTCAGTGTTAGAAAATGATACACTCTCCTTCCTTTTCACACACACACACGCACGCACGCACGCACACACACACACACACACACGCATACACACACACACACACACACACACACACACACACACACACACACACACACACACACACACACACACACACTATCTACGTACCTCTGAGCACAGAATTCATCAAGAGAGTGTATCCCTTGTTGTCAGGTAAGTCCAGGTTGTATGGTTTACTGCAGGCCAGCGCTCTCTCCACCAGGTAGCAATTGCCATCTATCACCGCCTGTCGCAACTCCTCTGTGAGATAATATCAACAATATAGTGTTATTTCTTGATTCAGTGCAGTTATCACCAATGTTAAATAATGATTGTGATAATGATCAATGATACGGTTCTACTACTTGACTCTTTTCAGTTACTCACTGCAGCTACTCTTTAAAATGCTGTCAATATAACACATCCACTTCATCCTGTTTACTCAACATGAAACACCTCTATTTCTTTTTTTTCTTTTTCTAGTTACCTTTTATTGTATACTGAATCTCTGAAACAAAATGGTTTTCCAACCAACCACATTTCTTTTTTACTCCATCCTTCAGTTGTTGTTGTTTTTTTTATTCAAGGGAATTTGATTTTTTTTTTTTAATGACAACCAAACACCAATAATACTACATTTAAAAACTTTATACAAAGCCACAAATAAGCAAGTTTTCTCTTATAAATCATATTTTCTTTTAACTTTTTCAATATGTCTGACATAGAATTGGTGATGACATTTTATTCAAACTTACAGGTATTGCTGTACCGATTATCTCTGTTTTAACAAATTGAAAGTGTCCATAACTAATCTAATCATGCATACTTAGTAACACACACACACAACACAACACCATACACACACACACAACAGAACACACACACACACACACACACAATGATGCGACCAACAAGAACAAGAAAAATACATGCTAACAAAAAAAAAAAGAGGTTTTAAAAAATGATAACAAAGAAACAAAACTTACCATCACTCAGTTCCATTGGAGTGACTGGAGGCAGCAATAATTTCTGGTGACAAAACAAACAAAAAATAATAAAATGTGAAATTCAATGAAACCGGATACATTCAACACTCACAAGAAATAATACATGGCATTTTGACATTCTATGAACATAACTGGAAGCTAAAAAATAAGCAAACATTCAAAACAACTTCAAATATCATGACAAATTCTGAAATTTTATACAAGTGTGTCAGAGCTCCCCCCCCCCCAACAAAAAAAAAAAGAAAAGGAAAAAAAAAAAAGGAAAAAAAGAAAAAAAAAGGAAAAAATAAGAGTTTCACTAGCTCAATTTCTTATTTGTCTCTGTCAGCTTTCAAATAGATGCTTGGGAACTCTTCATTTTCAGTTATGTCAGCACTGCAGAGAATTTGGCAGTCAAGGCACAACCATGTTGCGGTACAAATTTGTTTGTAACTAAGAAGAGATAGCTTCACCACTTTGTTCAGCAAAGAGCCTGGTGACTCATCACTGACTTCCCTGGCTCTGCTACCCAAGCCAGTCAAGCATGTCCACAAACAGAGGTAACCTTTCAAAGTCTCTCTCTCTCTCTCTCTCTCTAGGAATCTAGAATTTCACACCAAATTTTGAAAATAAATTACTGTGGTAGGTTTCAGAGTAACTCGTATTCTCTTAAAATCTAGAATTTCACACCAAAGTTTGATAACTACTGGAGAAAAGCAACAGACATTTATATTTGTAAAGACAGATCTATGCACTGGGGAAAAAACCCCGACCTAGTCTCTAAACAAACTATAGTTGAAATTACATTCAGATACCAAAGTGAAAAATGCTTACAATTACATACCTCCAAATATTCCAAGTCAATTCTTTGCAGCGCTAAATCAAAGTCTGAATCGAGCCCTGAAAAAAAAATCAAAGTGTCATAATTGGGTGTACAGTCAAGAAAACAGTAAAACATGAATTGAAAAAAAAAACAAAAAAAACACCAAACAGTGCAATGAGTATGACATAATTTCACTTTTTGTGTCTAGATACTGACACCCACTCCCCTTTTTTTGGACTGAACTATTGTAGAACTTTAACTTTGTACCGAAGCCTGTTTTTTCTCTCTCTTTTTTTTAAAGTTTAGTTACTTACTGAGAAACAAACAAACAAATAAACCCTTTGCAAAAACATTTTTTGAACATTACCAAAAGCTACATATAATTCTATAAAAAATAAAATAAAATAACACCTTCTGATAAAATATTTTTGCAAACATTCTTTTAGGATAATTTTTTGTACAAGTACAGTAGCATAAAAAATGTATACCATTTACCAGTGAATTGATATGACCTAAAAATCAGAAAACACTACCATAAATAACATGCTATTCAATGTCAAATAAATTTTCGAAAATTTACCAAGTAGAACAGGTTTTCAACAAATCCCCAATACTATAGACTTCATACTAAATTTAAACATAAGTTTTACCCATCCATGAACTTTGGGAATAACATCCTGCATTTGATATACTCATTACATAACCCTTGGCCTTTCACAACACAGTTGTTACCAATACTACTATAGCTTAGTATTGTAATTGTACAGTCCACTTCAGTAATGAGAACTGTACTATAAATTTATAAGACAGAGCACTATATGACCTGATTTTTTCTGACAGCTAGACATAGTGATGGCATCAGTGAACATGTATCTGATGCACTCTAGAACAGTTGTGGAACACAGTATAGCAGACCCACTATTCAACAATTATAAATAAATGCTATTCACCAGACAGACAGACAACAGACTCTCTTAAGACGTTAAGTGTCATCTATTTTGCCTTTCACAGTTTCAGCATAATTCAAAATATTCTCCAATAGTTAAACACACAAAAAAGATCAAGTATCTTAATAAACATTTAAACAATGAATAATATTACAACTCAAGTCTTGAATCTTAAATAGAGATGAAAATGGTGAATTATAATCAGAAAATCTATTCAGTCATGTCCAGATTTCTGGAGAAAAAATAAATCTTTATCCTGAGCACTATTTTCACTAAATCATTTTTCATGTCTCATACATAGTAATAATAAGATTCATTAAAAAAAAAAATTAAAAAAAACAAACAAACCCCAAAACACTGCTAAAACAACAACAAAAACTTAATCTTCAAAATGTCGACTTTTCTATCATTTTACTTTTAGCAGTATTACCTGTCCAAAACAAAACAAAAAAAGAAGAAAAAAGACAGAAAAATAGGAGCAAAAAAGAATCTAACACAATGATCAATGTACTCTAACTCAGTATGTACAACACTCATCAACAGCTAGCAAACTAGTAAGTTGCTGTCAGTAAAACTAGGTTGGGTTTGTTTTGCAATTTTTAGGTTTTAACTGTTTTTTGTTTTTTTTTAACTCTCCTGTTCCACAACTTCATTCTGTATTGTTTATAAAACAAAAACAATAACAACAAAAAACAGGAGCAAATGTACTCTCTTTCACTCATAGCATGCGATATTCTAACTTAACTTTCTCACTGTACTTAACATTCTTACAGCATATTATTATCATTATTAATATTAAGCCTTGATTTATCATGAATAGATTCCCTCCCAACCCTTTTCATCCACGCTTTTCCAGATGGCTCTCTTCTCAAATCATGTGTCAATAATTTCCACTATGTTACTGATGCAGGGTCACATTTATACCTAACAATATATAATTTTACATCATTCTTTTCATCATTTTCAAGACACTAAGTTTGATGATCTATTCAACTCAAACTCTTCTACGGCATGATAAAGTAATCAACATCTTTTGATAAGCTGTACATATATAGCTTCCTGCTTAACTTGGTTTTTAAGTCATAGGACTTTGACAATGCTTTTTGTCTACTCTTCTTTTTTTTTTCCCTGACAAAGACCTTTTGTTTGAATTCTACACAGAGTAAACAAGCTATTTAAAATATATATTTTTTAAAGCTGATGGAAATGAGCTGAACAAGTACTAGTGCTCATA
>JASPKP010001630.1:17500-20000 GCA_030674155.1 Stramonita haemastoma | reverse complement strand
CACAGACACAGACACAGACACACACACACACACACACACACACACACACACACACACACACACAACTCCCAACACACGTACACACACACACACACATACAGTCTGGTAGTTCAAACTCTACTTTTTGTGTCCTGTTCAGGATTATGATTAACCAGACTTTGCCTGCATGGTGGATGAGGACTATTGTCCTGTAGACACTGCAGTCTTCTGCCTGCATGGTGGATGAGGACTATTGTCCTGTAGACACTGCAGTCTTCTGCCTGCATGGTAGATGAGGACTATCGTCCTGTAGACACTGCAGTCTTCTGCCTGCATGGTGGATGAGGACTATTGTCCTGTAGACACTGCAGTCTTCTGCCTGCATGGTAGATGAGGACTATCGTCCTGTAGACACTGCAGTCTTCTGCCTGCATGGTAGATGAGGACTATTGTCCTGTAGACACTGCAGTCTTCTGCCTGCATGGTAGAGAAGGACTTTTGTATTGTCCTGTACGGCGTATTAGCGCAATTCGAAAGTACCTGTCCACTGATGCAACTTCAAAACTTGTCACTTCTCTTATTCTTCACGTCTGGACTATTGCAATTCTCTTTTGGCTGGTCTGCCAGCATCATCCATCCACTCCCTTCAACGCATACAAAACTCCGCAGCTCGTCTGGTCCTCAGAAAGAAAAAATCTGAGCACATTACCCCTCTTTGCAATCTCTTCATTGGCTGCCCGTACCACAGAGAGTAAACTACAAGATCAATACCCTCTGTTACAAATGTCTCCACAATACTGCACCCTCCTACCTCTGTGAATGTCTTCACTTGTACACACCTTCTCGCTCCCTCCGCTCGTCGGCAGATACTTTGTCCCTAAGAACACCCAGATTCAACCTATCTACCGTTGGCCGCCGCTCTTTCTCTGTTTCCGGTCCATCGATGTGGAACGACCTTCCTCTCTCCCTCCGACAAAAGCCTACTTATGACACTTTTAAATCCAACCTCAAGACACACTTATTTCAAACCTAAGTTTTTCTCCTTCCGCTTCCATCTCTTACCTGTCCCTGCCTTCAACATCCACCGGCCAAAGTGCATAACGTTTGTGGGTGTGTGTGCGTGCGCGCGCGTGCTGCGTGCGTGCGTGCGTGTGTGTGTGTGTGTGTGTGTGTGTGTGTGTGTACATTCGAATTTGTCAAAACTGTAAATAGTTGCTGATTGTGCATCGTGTAGGTTGAATGCAAGCGCTTTGATTTGTTTTTGCAAGATATAGCGCTATACAAATTCCATGTATTATTATTATTAGACACTGCAGTCTTCTGCCTGCATGGTAGAGGACTATTGTCCTGTAGACACTGCAGTCTTCTGCCTGCATGGTGGATGAGGGCTATTGTCCTGTAGACACTGCAGTCTTCTGCATTCCGTTCTGGTGGATCATGACCAATTCTGGTCACTTCCAGTCTGCTGGCCACTGACCTGTCTTCCAGATTGGACAGCTTTTTATATTTTATTTATATTTATTTATTTATTTTGTTCTTTTATATCGAGGATAACGGGATAAGCACTCTTGTGTTGTTGTTTTTTACATCCAGTTCCCATGGGTATGCAGTTTTGTAAAAATGTCATCTGTTCCCACCGGCACACGATGGCCTACTCTTACGAAAAGCGGAACAGGATTTAACATGTGCGCAAGATGTTCTGCGTGCGTTCACACACGGGGCCTCGGTTTATAGTCTCATCCGAAGGACTTTTGGGGAGAGTGGAATCAGCACTAATGTTAACTCCAGGAGAAAAATCTCCTCGAACCGGAATCGAACCCTCGTCGTCAAATTACCAGCGCAATGTTCTGACCACTGGACTGTCCCGCCCCTCTCTCAGCCCGCCTTCTACTGAGTCATTCAGCAGTTTTGGACTTTTATCAAGGCCTGTTCGATTTCTGCTTTTAAGCTCTTTGATGGCTGTCTTTACTTCATTATTAAAAAAAAATATTTTGTACCACTTTATATCACAGCAGATATCTCTGCGTGAAATTTGGGCTGCTTTCCCCGGCCCGGGGAGGGTGCTTCGCCACAAGTGCAGCGCCTACCCATTGTTTACCCACTGATAAGGAGTTCTGGCTCTAACTCAGGCTTGAGTGTTGTCAAGATTAAAATCTTTTATCAGTTTAGGGTATATATTTTTTCGTACCTGCTGAATACTGTTTTGCCGTATTTATGCCATTTTTTTTTTAATGTCTTCTGGCTTAGTTAGGGAAGTTCTGTCTGAGGTATTCACACGTTGATTTTTGGCTTGAAACTTATCTTGTTGGACCGGTCTGAAAACTCCTAAACCTTTTTATCTATAACAAGTTGACGTAACTTGTTTCTACAGACATTTTTTACAACCTGAGTTGTTTAAATTCACACAGGGAGATCTTCATAGATGTATCCAGCAATTTTTTTTATTCTAAAAAAGTCATGATTTGGGGCACTTTTGGACCTGTGTCTACCCTGAAAGAGTTCTCTTGATTTTCCAGTCACT
>JASPKP010001630.1:10000-12500 GCA_030674155.1 Stramonita haemastoma | reverse complement strand
GAACAACACAAACCCCTCTACATAGCCTTCATAGACTTGACCAAGGCCTTTGACCTAGTCAGCAGGGAAGGGCTATTCAACATCCTTCCAAAAATTGGTTGCCCCCCAAAACTCCACAGTCTCATCAGATCCTTTCATGATGACATGAAGGCAACAATCCAGTATGAGGGCAGCATGTCCAACCCATTTGACATCAAGAGTGGAGTCACGCAAGGCTGTGTCCTTGCTCCCACCCTCTTTGGCATCTTCTTTGCCCTGCTCCTAAAGCACGCTTTTGGAACTGCAACAGAGGGTGTATACCTATGCACCGGATCCAGCGGTCGACTATTCAACCTGGCTCGGTTGAAAGCAAAAACAAAAGTGATGGAGAAAACAATTAGGGACATGCTTTTTGCTGCTGCTGCTGCTGTCAACATCTGCTCTAGTCAGACTCCAGAGGATCATCAGAAGCAACAACATCAGCTTCTGCACCAAATACCACCTCTACAAATCCCTCGTAATATCTATCCTCCTATATGGCTGTGAATCATGGACTCTGACAGCAGAGTTAGAGAGAAGAATCCAAGCATTCGAGAACAAGTGCCACAGAAGACTCCTCAAAATATCATACAAAGAACACAAGACCAATAACTATGTGAAAGAGGAAATCAAAAAGCGTGTGGGCCCCCAAGAGCCTTTGCTCTCCACCATAAAGAGGAGAAAGCTGATGTGGTTTGGTCACACCACAAGACACAACACCCTAGCAAAAACCATCTTGCAAGGAACAGTCGAGGGCAAAAGAAGAAGAGGCCGCCAAAAGAAATCATGGGTTGACAACATCAAAGATTGGACTGCCCAACCCCTGCAACGCCTCCTACTAGCCACACAGGATCGTGAAGCATGGAAAAAGATCTCCGTTGCGTCTTCTCTCATGTCCCCCCTACGTCCTTTGGGACATGGGACTGAGTGAGAGTGAGAGAGTGCTGCTGTCACTTCTCACACTGAGCAAGAACTCCAATGCCTCATGGATAGGTTTTCTCAGGCCTGCAAAGACTTCGGCCTGACAATCAGCCTGAAAAAGACCAATGTGCTGAGCCAGGACGTGGTAACTACACCAGCCGTCTACATCGATGACTACCAGCTCGATGTCGTACACCAGTTCACGTACCTGGGATCCACCATCAGTGACAACCTATCCCTTGATGCCGAGATCAACAAGCGCATCGGCAAGGCTGCTACGACCTTAGGACGCCTCACTACCCGTGTCTGGGAGAACCCAAAGCTGACAATTTCCACCAAGATGGCAGCGTACAACGCCTGCATCGTCAGCACTCTCCTATATGGCAGTGAAACATGGACAACATACTCCAAACAGGAGCGCAAACTGAACAGCTTCCACCTGCGCTCTCTCCGTCGCATCCTCGGCATCCACTGGAGTGACAAAGTTACCAACGCTCAGGTCCTCGAGGTTGCAGGTCTTCCCACCATGTACACACTCCTCAGACAACGCAGACTCAGATGGCTCGGTCACGTGCGAAGGATGGAGGATGCACGCATTCCTAAAGATCTCCTCTATGGTGAACTTGCCTCCGGCAAGAGAAGCATTGGCCGCCCCCAACTGCGCTACAAAGACGTCTGCAAGCGTGACATGAAAGCCCTGGACATCAACCTAGAGAACTGGGAGGAGGTAGCGGCTGACCGCAGCAAATGGCGCAGCGTTCTCCACAAACAACTGAAGTGTGGTGAAGAAAAGATCCACACCGCAGCAAACGAAAAGAGAGCCAAGCGGAAGGCATGTGCTCCAGCCACCTCAACAAGCCACATCTGCATCAGATGCAACAGAGACTGCCACTCCCGCATCGGACTGACCAGCCACAGCCGGCGTTGTCGCTGAACAAATGACCTGTCTTTTGGCGCGAATTCCATAGTCGACACCGACTGACGGAGGCCTACTATATATTTCTTCATTTATTTATTTATTGTTTTATATCAAGGGTAACGGATTAAACACTTATGTGCTTTTTTACATTCAGTCCCCGTGTGTATGCAGTTTTGTAAATCTTGTTATCTGTTCCCACCGGCACACAATTGCCTACTCTTACGAAAACGGAACAGGATTTAACGTGTGCGCAAGATGTTCTGCGTGCGTTCGCACACGGGACGTCGGTTTATATTCTCATCCGGACTTTTGGGGAGAGTGGAGTCAGCACTGATGTTAACTCCAGGGGAAAAATCCCCTCGATCGGGAATCGAACCTGGGTCGTCAAATTGCGAGCGCAATATTCAAACCACTAGGCTTTCCCTTCCCACCTAACACAATGTTAACACTTAAAAACAACAACTAGTTTTCAAATGTATCATACAATACTAACACCTTTTGCTTTAAAAAAAAGTATTAATCAAAGAATATTTCACAATGATAACACTTTGTTTTTTTTTGTTCTTCAAAGGGTGTTACAAAATGATAACTTTTTTGAGTATTCTTCGAAGGGGATTACAAAAGGACTTTTTTTTTTAGTAT
>JASPKP010001629.1:15000-20000 GCA_030674155.1 Stramonita haemastoma | reverse complement strand
CGAAGAGAGAGAGAGGGGAGAAGAGAGAGGAAGAGAGAGAGAGAGAGAGGGGAGAGGAGAGAGAGAGAGGGAAAAGAGGAGAGAGAGGAGGGAGGAGAGAGAGAAAAGAGAGAGAGAGAGAGGGAGGAGAGAGAGAGAGAGAGGGGAGAGAGAGAGAGAGAGAGAGGGGAGAGAGAGAGAGAGACAGAGAAGAGACAGAGACAGACAGACAAAACAGCAGACAGACAAAACAGACAGACACTGAGAAACAGACAGAGGAAAGAGAGAGAGGGGAGAGGAGAGACGAAGACAGACAGACAGACAGACAGACAGCGACAGAGACAGAGAAGAGAGAATGCAAACATATAAAGTGCTATTCAAATTACCAATGTCAAAACCTGTTCCTGTGGTGGGATATAAGAAGAGGACAATAAAAATATAGAAAACCCTATGCAGGCAAAAACACAAAAACCCCACACCACACCCCAAAACACCACACACCAACAACAACAACCACGAAACCCACACACACACCACACACACACACAACACACACACACACACAAAACACACACACACACACTCGCGCACAAACGCGCGCGCGCGCGCGTTCGCGTGCTTACAGACAGGCAGATAACACACTTCATACACACAAACACACACATGCACGCACACCCACACCCACACCCACACCCACACCCACACACTAAAAACACACACACACAAAACACAACACGCACGCACGCACCACGCCGCACCACGCACCGCAGCAGGTGTGAAAATTCGGGAAAAGGGAAACTTAATTTGACTACAAGAACAATAACGCACACGCACATGAATACCCCGTAACGCAAGTAATAATAAGAAGTAGGCTTTTACACTACATCCCAGGGACGAGAGAGAGAGAGAGAGAGAGAGAGGAGAGAGAGAGAGAGAGGGAGAGAAGAGAGAGAGAAGAGAGAAGAGAGAGAGAGAGGGGAGAAGAGAGAGAGAGAGTGAGCCAGAGGGACGGACAGACAGACAGAGAATAGACAGATAGTCAGACAGATAGATAGACAGACAGACAGACAGACATTTAAATAGATAGATAGATAGATAGATAGATAGATAGATAGATAGATGATAGATAGATAGATAGATAGATAGATAGATAGATAGATAGATAGATAGATAGATAGATAGATAGATAGATAGATAGGCAAGGCAAGGCAAGGCAAGGCAAGGCAAAATCTTTCATTCGAGGATAATAGGTAAGCACTCACGTGCTTTTTTACATCCAGTCCCCGCCCTTTTCAGGGATAACATCAAGATAAAAAGATAATGAACAATATACTAAACGCAGTACCAAACAGCATACAAGAATAAGGACACTATATAAAAATAGGTAATAAAAATGCACTTATTCAGGAGCGAAAATCAGAAGTAAAAATAAAATGATTTTGATTATTAAGGAAAAAAATAATAAAAGCGCTAATAGATAAGGAGCAAACAAGATAGATAGATAGATAGATAGATAGATAGATAGATAGATAGATAGATAGATAGATAGATTAGATAGACAGATAGATAGATAGATAGATAGATAGATAGTAGATAGATAGATAGATTAGATAGATAGATAGATAGATAGATAGATAGATAGATAGACAGAGACGAGACAGAGACAGAGAGACAGACACACAGACAGACAGACAGACAGACAGAGAATCGCAAATAAAACAAACAAACAAACAAAAACCTTTGCAATGCAAATGTCCCGGCTGATGCCAAAATCCTGTTTTAGGTGTTAGGCTTTATGAAGATGGACTGATCAAAAATCAAATCACCGTCAAACAGCTGGCCTTCATGAGACAGCTTTCCTACACATACATACACGTACAAAGGACACTAATCAAAACCTACTCAAAACTGAGGTTCAAAATCATATAAATTGTCAGTATTTAAACCACTTGAAAGTATAAAACGGACGGATCTGTCTTAGAATCGGGCATGTGCGGGGCTGCATTCGTTATACCCACTTAAAAGTAAAAAGACCTTTTTGTATTGGAAAAGGTTTTACAATATTCACTTCTGAATTGTTCGCATTCTTATGGCGCTAAATTTATTTCAAATATTTCTCTTGCAATTTACAAGTCCTTTTTTGTTGATTCAAAATCAGTTTTACTGGCTTTTAAAACATTGGGACTCTAAACGAGAAATGATGTTATTTTTGAAATCAAGTTCCTTGTGCATTCTCTTGCTTCTAAAGGTATTGGATAACATTTTGCTGGGTGCCATCACATTGCGGTCTTTACTGGAATGAATTGGTAGATCTCTGGCAAAACGCGGTGCTTCAGAATAATACAAAGTGACATAATGATTAATAGTATAGGTCTGCGTTTTTTCTTCATTTGAAATTATTTCAATTCTTGCAAACTCTGTATATTCAAAGTTTTTTAGATTTCACTTAAATCGTTTGTGTTGCCCACGAAAAAATAAAAAATTATAATTCATAAATCACGTCTAAATGCTTGGAAAACTAAATATTCAAAGATGTTTTTCTGTACTTCTTCATTTGAAATTATTTCAATTCTTGCAAACTCTGTATATTCAAAGTTTTTTAGATTTCACTTAAATCGTTTGTGTTGCCCACGAAATATAGAAATTATAATTCATAAATTACGTCTAAATGCTTGGAAAACAAAAATATTCAAAAGATGTTTTCTGTACTTTGTTCTGCTATTTTATCAGCCCCACCAAAATACTGTTTTGATTGCCCTGTGCTCATTGCCCTCGTATAAAAGCAAAGGGATAGATCTAAGGGAAAAATACGGAAATTTCCAAAGTGTTTCTGTATGATTCCGAGTCGCATTGTCCTAATATCAGTTGCAGCAAAGTATTTGCCAGTCACCAGTAGGTCAGTTACTATAAATGAAATTGTATAAACTTATCATCATCCATTATTTTCTTTATCCTTTCACTTTTTCCCCTCATCCCCTTTTCAGTGCATTCTTAACGTGAATGTACCATTGTCTAAATCACCTTGTAGTGAACGGACATTAAACCAATGAGAAGAAGAAGAAGAACAAATACACGTGCATGTACACGTACACGTACACGTACACACATACACACACACAAACAAACACACACATACACACACACAAACACACACACATACAACAAACACACACACATACACACACACACACACACACACACACACACACACACACACACACACACACACACACACACACACACACACACACACACACACACACACACACACACACGAAACAAGGAAACCAATGCTTATTCAATTTTACCATCTGGAAATAAAGATTTGACTTTGTCTTTGACTTTGACGCGCGCGCGCGCACAAACACACAAACATACAAACACACACACAAAACACACACACACACACACACACACACACACACACACACACACACACACACACACACAAAACACACACACACACCACTCTCTCTCTCTCTCCCTCTTCTCTCTCTCTCTCTCTCTCTCTCTCTCCCCTCTCTCTCCTCTCTTCTCTCTCTCTCTCTCCCCCTCTCTCTCTCTCTCTCTCTCTCTGTGTGACCACACACACACACACACACACACATACATACTAACATACATACATACATACATACATACATACATACATTCATACATACATACATACACACATACATACATACATACATACATACATACATCATACATACATACATACATACATACATACATACATCCCATACATAATACACAAACAAACAAACACACACACACACACATTAAAATAACAAAATAAAACCCGCATATGAACTGAATAACCACCATCTTAATTTTCATTTTTAAAATCAGTAGGCATTGACTAAGACATTGATTAAGCTACTTTGGAAAAAAAATTGGAAAATATTGATACTAAACTCTTAAGAAAGGCTGCACTAACTTTTCTTTTTATTTTTTGTTTTTCGTTTCTTTTTTTTTTTAAAGATTTATTTTGCGTTGCTTTGAGATTTTTTCTTTCTTTTATTTCGAGGAGAACGGAAATAAGTACTCATGTGCTTTTTTTTTTTTTTTTACAACCAGTCCCCGTGTGTATGCAGTTTTGTCAATTTTGTCATCCATTCCTAGCACTTCTTCCGAAAAGTGGAACAGGATTTAACGTGTGCGCAAAGATCTTTCTGCGTACGTTTACACACAGGATATAGTCTCATCTTAAGGACTTTTTGGGGGGAGTGGAGTCGGCACTGATGTGAGGGAAAAAAATCCTCTTGAATGAGAGTCGAACCCGGGCCAACAGATCACGAGCGCATCACTCTGACCACCAGGCCATCCTGCTAGCAAGGATGTTGAAGGCCATGCTCCTCCTTCCTCCTTTTTTTTTTTTCTTTTATCCGCTGCAGCCTCAAAGTTCACCAGTATTTTTGCATAATTATAGGACTGTTTGTAACCACCATTTAAAGGCAGCTGCATTGCTGCTTCGGGGGACAATGTCTAAACACGACACGACAAGTGCACGGGGTGCGTCAGTAAGCGTTTTTCTTCCCAGGCCGGGATTTTTGTTTGTTTTGTTTTGTTTTGTTTAATGTCCTTCACTACAAGGCGATATAGACACACCCGCATTCAAACCATCACCTCTCTCTCTCTCTCTCTCTCTCTCTCTCTCTCTCTCTCTCTCTCTCTCTTCTCTCTCTCTCTCTCTCTCTCTCTCTCTCTCTCTCTCTCTCTCTCTTCTCTATACATATATAGATATAGATTATACATATATATATATATATATATGTGTGTGTGTGTGTGTGTGTGTGTGTGTGTGTGTGTGTGTGTGGGGTGTGTGTGTGTGTGTGTGTGTTGTGTGTGACTACAGTAGAGGTCTTACTGGTGAAGAATATATAACCTCAGCAACTGATGTTATAAACTGCTGAGAGTCATATAAAACTTCTTGAACAGTGGCATATCTTTTTTTAATATCCAGTCCTCTCCTTTTAAACAGGACAGTAAGAATTGGGCAATCAAACAATATATATCAT
>JASPKP010001628.1:0-27409 GCA_030674155.1 Stramonita haemastoma | reverse complement strand
GTTTGTTTTTGTTTTTTTTGTGTTTTTTTTTTGTTGTGTTTTTTTTTTTGTGATTGTTTGTGCTGTTTTGTCTGTGCGTGTGTGTGTGTGCTGCTGCTGGGCTTGCCCTTGCTCTGTGCGTGCTCGCTTGTTGTGCTGTGTCTGTGCTCTTTGATGTGTGATGTGTTCTTGTGTCCTTTGTGGTTGCTGGCTTTGGCTGTGTGTGTGCGCTGTGTGGTGGTTCTGTGCTGTGCCTTGTTTTGTGTTGGTGCTGTGCTTGCTGTCTGTTGACTTTCTGCTTGTTGTGGTGTTTGGTTGTGTCTGCTGATTGTTTCTCTTGTTGTTTTGATTGTCTGCTGTGATTTGCTGTGTTGTCGTGTGTGCTTTGTGTCTGTGCTTTGTGTTGCTGTCTGTGCTTAACTTGTTGTGTCCTGGGTGTTGTGTGCCTTGTGTGCAGGCGTTTGTTGTTGCTTTTGGCTGTGTGGTGCTCCTTTGTTTGTCTACTGCTGCTCGTGTTGTTTGGCTGGGTGTTGTTGCTTGTGTCCCTGTTTGTGGGGTTGTGGTGTGTTTGTTTCTTTGGTTTGTGTGATGTTGTTGTGCCTGTCTGTTTTTTGTCCACCCTGTTCTGTGTGTGCTTTGTCCCCCCTTTGGTGTGCTGGCCGGTTTGCGCTTGTGTGGCTGGTTGTGGTCCGTGGTGTTGGTGCTGTCTTGTTGCACTGTGTGCGGGCCTGCCTAGGATTGGTGTGTTTGCTGTGTTGTTTGTTGCTGTGCTCTTTGTGGTGCTGTCTGTTGTGCTGTTTGCTTGTTGTGTGTGTGTGTTGGTAGGTTCTGCTTGTCTTGTTGTTGTGTGTTCTTTTTTTTTCCTTTCGGTGTTTCGGTGTTGTTTGTCTTTGTGCTGTTCCACTCTGCTGTTGTGTGCTCTCTGTTGTCTCTTGTTGTTTGTTGTTTTGGCGTGTTGCTTTTGTTTGTTTTGCTGCTATTAGCCTGTTTGTTGGTGTTTATTGTTCCTGTGCCTTGTTTGTGTTTGTGTTTTGTGCTTGTGTTTTGGTGTCTGAGTTGCCTGTCTGTTGTGTTGGTCTTCTGTTTTGTTCTTGTGGTGTCCTTCACCTGCCTGTTGCTTTGTTGTGCCTGCTTGTTGTGTTGTGTGATCTGTTGATGTGTTGTTGTTGTCTTGTGGTCTTTTGCTTTCTCTGGGGCTTTCGCCTCCTGTGAGCTCTTGTGCTGACTGTGTGTGTGTGACTTTGCTTTGTTGCTTGTGCTGTGTTGGTGCTTCCTTCTGTTTTCTTTTGTGCTCCCCTCTGTGTGCTTGTGTTGTTCTTGTGCTGTTTGTTGTTTTCGTGCTGGGTTCTTGACTTGCGTCTTGCTCTTTGCTTTGTTCTGGTCGTTTGCCCTTTTTGCTGTTTGTTTGTTTCCTGCTTTGTTTGTAGGTTTTTGTTGTTTTTGTGTGTGTTTTTTGGCCTTGTTCCTGTTGCTGCTCCTTCTTGCTTGCTGCTAGTTGCCTTGCATGTTTGTTTGTTGTTTCCTTTGTTTGGTGTGTGTTGTGTGCCTTGTTCTTGAGTGTGCTGGCTGTTCTTGCTGTTGTTGTTTGTTTGTCCTTGTCCTGTTTTTGTTGTTCTTTGTTGTGTTGTGTTTGTTGCTATGTTCATGTTGTGTTCTTGTATTGTGTGTGTTGCCTGCTTTGTTGCTTGCTTTGCTGTGTGTGTGTTCTGTGTTGTGGCTGTTGTGTTTTGTGTGTTGGTGTGTGTTGCTTTGTTGTGATGTGCTTGTTGCTTCGTGCTTTTTTGCTGCTTGTGCTCCTGTTTTTGTTGCTGCTGCTGCTTCCTGTCTTGCCTATGCTGTGTGTTGTGTGCCTGTGTGCACTGCTTTGTGTTGTCTGTTTTTGTTTGGTGCTTTGTGTGTTTGTGTTGTCTTACTGTTGTGGTTTGTGTGTGTTGTTGTGCTTTTCTCTCTGTGATGATCTCTGTGTTGTGTGTTCTTTGTTCTGGTTGTCTTGTGTGTTTTCTGCTTGGTTATGTTGCTGTGTGCTCTGTGTGTTGTTTTGTATGTTTTGCTGCTGTGTTTCTTTGGGCTCTGTCCTGATTCGTTTGTATGTTTTGTTTCGCTGTGTGTTGTGCTGTTGCCTTTGGTGATTCTTGTGTGTGCTCTTTGATTTGTTTTAGGTTTGTTTTGTGTGCGTTTGTTCTGGTTTTTTGCTTTTGCCTGCTGCTTTTTGTGTGTGTGTGTGTTTGCTGTGTTGCTGCCTTCTTTGTTTGCTTTCTGCTGTTTGTTTGATGCTGTTTGGTGTGTGCTTTGTGTGTTGATTTTCGTGTCTTGCTATTACTTTGTGTGCTGCCATGTGTTTCTGTTGTTGTTTTGCTTGTGATTGTGTTTGTGTGCTGTGTGCACTGCTTGTGTGTGCTTTTTGCTTGTGCTTTTTTGGTAGTTGTGTGCTGCTGTGTTTACCTGTGTTTGTGTGTCTTGTGGTTGTCTGTGTTTGATGCTGGTGTTTGTGTGCCTGTTGTTTGTCCTTGTGTGTGTCGTGTGGGTGTTGTTGTTTTATCCCTTGTTGACCCCTGATTGTTTGTGTTGACTGTGCTGTGTGTTGTGTGTGCCTTTTTGTTTCCCTTCCCCCTTTTGCTTTCTTCCTCCCCCGGGCCGTTGGGGCCCTTGTGTTGTTTTCGGGGCCTGCTTTGTGTCCTTTGCGCTTCTTCTTGTGTTTTTTCTCTGTTCCTTTGTTTGTTTCTGCTCTTTTTTGATTTTCCTTTTGGGGGGTTTGGGGCCCTTGTGCCCTTTTTGGCTGCTGTTTTTTGGTTTCCCGTTGCGGTCTGTTCCCCTGCCTCCCCTTTGTCCCTGTTTTCCTTTTTTCTGGCTTGCCTGCCTTTTCCCTTTTTTGCTGCCCCCCCCTGCCCCTCCCTTTGTTTCCCCCCTCCCCTTTCCCTTTTGTCCCCTTTGTCTTTTTTCTTTTGGCGCTGCTGCCTGTGGGGCCCTGCCCCTTTTTTCCCCCGGGTTGTGGTGCCTGCTTTGCCCCCTTTTCTTGTGCCCTTGCCTTTGTTCCTGCCCTTGTTTCCCTTCCCTGCTCTGTTGGGCCCTTTTCCTGTGCTGTTTTTGGGGCCTGCATCCCCGGGTCTGCCCCTGCCCTTTGCCCTCCCCTTCCCCCCTTTTTGCTCCTTGTTTTTCCTGCTTTTTTGGTTTTCGGGCCTTCTTTGCTGCCTCTGTGCCCCTGACCCCCTTTGTTCCCCTTTCCCTGGGGTTTTCCTGGCCCTGCCCCCCCTTTTTGTTCTTTTTTGCCCCCTTTTTTCGGGCGGGTTTTTCCCTGCCCCTTTTTCCCCTCCTGCTTTCCTTGCCCCCCTGCTTCCCTGTTTTCCCTTTGGCCTTTCTTGCCCTTTGTTTTTGTTGTGTTCCCCCCCCTTTTCCCTGGCTGCTCCCTTGCCCTTGCTTTTTTTCCCTTTGGTTGCCTTTGGCTGCCCCTTTGGTTTTCCTGTTGGCCTTTTTGTGCCTCCCTTTGCTTTTTTGTGGTGTTTCTTGCCTTTTTGTCCTTTGCCTGCTGTTTGCTGTTCCCCTTCCTTTGCTTGCCCGGGTTTGGTCTCCCCCTGTTTTTGGCCCCTTTTGGGGTCTGGGGCTTCCTTGTTGTTTTGTTTGCCCCTGCTGTTCTGTCTTCCCTGCTTTTACCTCCCCTTGGGCCTGTTTTTGTGTCCTTTTGGCCTTGTTGTGTGTGTCTTCGGTCCCCGGGTTCCTTTTTTTGCTGGTTTGGGTTGCCTTTTTCCCTTCTGCCCCTGGTCGGGCGGGCCCTTTGTTTTTGTTTGTGTTTGTTCACCCCCCCCTTTGGCTTTTTTGCCCCTTTGGGGGCTGGGGGACCATGCCCCCCTTTTTGGGGGTTCCGGGCCCTGTTTGTTGTTTTTCCCTTGCGCTTTCTCGGGTGCCTGTGTCCTTGGGGCCCCTCTGCCTGGGGTTTGTGTTGTTTGCTTTTTTCCCCTGCCTGCTTTTTCCCTTTTGTCTGTTTGCTGAAGTCTTCCTGTTTTCCTTTTTCTGGCCTCCTTTTTTGTTTTCCTGTGTTTTCTTTCCCCTCCCGGGCCCCTTCCCTGGTTTTTTGGCCCTCTTCCTTTTCCCCCCTTTTTGCCTTTTGGTTGTTTTGTGTGTCCCTTCTGTGTTTGGCCTCATTGCTTGCTTTCCCTCCCCTTCTGCTGTTTGGGGTTTTGGGGCCCCCCCTTGTCCTTTTGTTCCTGTTGCCCCCCTTTTTGTTGCTGTCCCTTGTTTGGCCTCCTTTCCCCTTGGTTCCCGGGTCTTGTTTTCCTTGTTGCGGGTTCCCTTTTGCTCCCCTCCTCCCCCCCTTCCCTCCTCTGTTGCCTTTGTTTCTGCCTGTTCTTTTTCCCCTGTTTCCCCCCTTTTGGGTTCTGGCCTGTTCCCCTTTTCCCTGCTGCTCTGGTGCTTTTTTGGCTCCCCTCCCCTGTTGGCCCCGCCCCCCCTTGTTTGTTGTTTGTTTGTTGGCTTCTGCTTTTTGTTGGGGTTGCCCCCGGGGCTTCCCTGCTTTTTGCCCTGTTTCCCCCCTTTGTTTTGGGCTCCCTCCCCCCCCTTCCCGTTTTTGTTTGATGTTCCTTGTCCTGGCCCCCGGGTTCCCTTGCCCCCTTGCTTTCTTCTCCCCGGGGCCTTTTGGGCTCCTCCTCCCTTTCCCTTTTTGGGTGTCCCCTTGTGCCCCCTTTTTTGGGGAAATTCCTTCCCTTTTTTTTCCCTTTTTTGGTGTTGTTTGGGCTTCTTGTTTTTTTCCCTAACCTGCCCTGTCCCCCTTCCTTTTTTTTTGTTTGTGTCTTTTCCCCTTTTGTCCCTTTTCCCCCTTCTCTCCCTTTGCCCCCTGCCTTGGGCTTGGGGCTGCCCTTTGCCCGCTCCCCTGCTGTTTTTGCTGTGCTGTGTCCCCCTTGTGCTTTTCCCCCCCTGTTTGTGCTCCCTGTGCCTTTTTGGCCTGGGGTTGCCCTGTCTGGTTCCCCCGGGTCTTTGTGTTGCCCCTCCCTTTTGCTGTTCCTTTTTCCCCCCCTGTCCGGGTTGCTGTACTGGGGGTTTTCCCTCCTTTTTCCTTTCCCTTTTTTGGGGGCTTTCCTCTGTTCTTCCCCCCTGCTGGGCCTGCCCTTTTGGCCCCGGGTTTGTTTCTTTTTGCCCCCTTCCCCCCCTGCCCTTTTCCCCTTTCCCCGGGCTCCCCTTGTTTTCCCTTTGTCTGTTCCCCCTTTTTCCTTCCCTTTTCCTTTCCCCCCCTGTGGTGGGGGCTTCCCCCTGGTGCTTTTCCCCTTTTTGGTCCTTTTTGCTCTCTTGTTTCTTTTTTTGCTTTTTTGGCCCCCTGCCTGTTGTTCTTTCCCTGCTGTTTCCTCCCTTGTGTTGTTTTTTCCGTCTTCGGGTTCTGTTTTCCCTGTGTCCTTTTTGGGCTCCCCTTTTTTTCCCTTCGGGTTGTGTCCCTGTTGTTCTGTTTTCCTTCTGTTCTGCTCCCTTTCCATTTGCCCCTTCTGTGCCTGCCCCCCTTTTTTGGGGCTTTTGCCGCTTTTTTGCCCCTTGTTGCCGGGTTCCTGCTTTTCCTGTTTCCTTCCCCCTTCCCCTTGCTTTTGCGCCCTTTTTGCCTGTGCCTGCTGTTTTTCCTTTGTGCTGCTGTCCCTTTTCCCTGCCCCCTTGTTGGCCCCCTTCCCTTTCTTGTTTTTTGTTCCCCCTGCCTGCTTTGCCCCCTTTGGCTTTTTTGGCTTGTGTTTTTTCCCTTTGCCCCGTTGGGAGGGCCCCTTTTGCCTGCCCGTTTGCCCCCCCCCCTTTGGGTGCCTTTCTGTCCCCCCTTTGGCCTGTGTCCCTTCTCTCCCCCCCTGTTTGGTGGTTCCTTTTCTTTTTGGGGCCCTCCTGCTGTTGTTTTGCCCCTTTGCCCTTCCTGTCGGTGGTCCCTTGCTCTGGGGGCCCTGTTCCCCGGGTTTTCCCCGGGCCCCCTGTCCCTCCCTTGTTTTTCCCCTTGTTTGGCCCCCCTTTCCCCCCCCCTTGGGCCTTTGTTTTTGTACCTGTTCCCCTGCCGCCTTTTTTTTTTTTTTTTCCTTGGGGGGCTCCCCCTTCCCTCCCCCTTTTCCCTAGTGCTGGTTCTTTGCCCCCTGCTAATTTCCCTTTTTTTTGTTTCCGTTTTGTGCCCCTGTTGTTTTGGGGGCCCTGCCCTTTTCCCCTTTCCCCCTGTCCCGCTTTTCCTTTTGTTGTTTGTCCTGCGGGCCCTGTTTGGTGTGGGCTTTTGCTTTCTTGTTTTTGGCCTGTTGGGGTTTTTGTTGTGCTCGGCCCCCCCTTGCTGCCTTTTTGTGCCCCCCTTTCCCTTTTTCCCCCCCTCGGGCCCCTCCTGTGCCCTGTGTTGCTCCTGCCCCCTCTTTTTCCCTGTGTGTGGCCCTGCTGCCGGGCCTTTGGGGTTTCCTTGTTTGTTTGGCCCCCTTTCTGCTTTCCCTGTTTGGGGCCCTTCCTGCTCCCTTTCTGTTCCTTGTTTTGGCCTCCCTTGTGCCCCTGTTTGGGCCCTTTTTTGCCCCTTTGTCTTGGGGTGTGTTTCTGTTTTTGGGGTTTGCTTTTTTCTCCCTTCTGCCTGTTCTCCCCTGGGGTTGTCCCTTTCCTTTTCCCCTTTTGGCTGTTTGTTTTCCTCCCTCTCCTTCCTTTGCCCTGCCTGTTTTGCCCTGTTCCTTGCCTGTTTGGTTTCCCCCGCCCTTTTTTTTGGCTTGTTTCCCTGTCCCCTTTTTGCCCTGTTATCCTGTCTCCGGGTTTTTTGTTTCCCTCCCTTTGTTTGCCTTTTCCCTGCTTTTCCCCTGCCTGCTCCTTTGGCTTTTCCCCTGCCGGGCTTTTTCTTTTGCCCCCTCCCCCCCTTTTTGCTCTGCCCCCTTAAGGGCCCTGTTTTTGGGGTGGTTTGCTCCTGTTTGGGTTTTTTTCTGAACCTGTTTGGTTTCCCCCCCTCCTGCCTTGGTTTTGGTTTTCCTCTGTGTTTTTTGCTGGGTAGGGGTTTTTCCCCCCCTTTCTTTGCTGGCCTTCCGGGCCTGCCTTTTCCCCCTTTTCCCTTGCCTCTGTCCTGCCTTGGGCCCCCCCTGTTTTTTTGGGTTTGTTTTTTCCCTGCTTGTGCGGGCCTTTCCCGGGTTTTTCCCCCCTTTTTCCTCGGGTGCTGTCTTTTCCTTCCCCTTCCTGGTGTCCCCTTTTTTCCGTTGTTTTCCCGGGGGTTTTGGGGGCCCTTTTTTGTCCCTCCCCTGTCCCACTCTTTTCCCGGGTTGGGTGCCCCCTTGTCCCCCTGCCCCCTTTCCTTCCCTTTTGTGTCTTCCCTGCCCTTGCTTTTTGTTGCCCGGGCCCCTTTTTGGGGCCCTTTTTGTTTGCCCCTGTTGTTTGTTCTTTTTGCCCCCCGGGCCCCCTGCCTTTTCCTTTCCCCCTCCCTTGTGTTCCTCCCCTTTCCCCCTTGTCTTTGTTTGTGCTTGTTTCCTCCTTTTCCCCCCCCTCTTCCTGTGGGGCCCCTTGCTTCCCTTTTGTGTTTCCCCCCTTTGTTGTCTACCTGTTTGGGTTCCCTTTGTTGCTCTTGTCCTGCGGGCCTTTTCTTCTGCCGGGGCCTGGGCCCTGCCGCTTATTTCTCCCTTCTCCCCTTGGTCCCCTCTGGCTTGTTGTTTGTTTCCCGGGGTCCCCTTCCCTGCCCCTTTTCCCCCCTCTCCCTTTGCTGTTGGTCCCCCCTTTTGGGTTTTTTTCTGTCCCTTTTGCTGCTTTGCTGCATTTGTTGCCCCCTTTTGTCCCTTTTTCTGGGGCTTGTTCCCTGCCCTGTCTTCCGGGTTTTTCCCTCCCGGGCCTGGGGGTTTGCTTTTTGCTTTGTTCCCCCCTTTTGTTCCTTTTTTGCCTTTTTTCCTCTGCCCCCTGGTGTTTGGGTTTTCCCCCCTTTTCCCCTTTTTTTCCCCTGCCTTCCCCGGGCCCCCCTTTGCCCCCCCCCGGGGATTTCCTCTTTTTCCTCCATCTGTTCCCTTGGCCTCCTGCTCCCCTTTTCTTGTTTCTGCGGGGCCGGGTGCGTGCTCCTGTTGCCGCTGGGGCCCCCCTTTTTCTTTTGGCCTGTTTTTCCCCTTTTGGCTGTCTCTCCTGGCTCCCTTCCCTGTTTTGTTTGGCCCTGCTTTTTTGGGTCTGTGCTTCTTTGGGCCCCTTCCTGTTTCCTTTTCCCTCTGCCCCCTGTGTTCTTTTTTGGGGTTTCTTTTTATTTTTTGGCCTGTTCCACTCCTTTTTGCCGGGGCCGGGCCTTTTTGGTTGTTGTTTGTCCTGTGCTTTTTCCTTTTCGCCTTTTGGTTTTTCCTGCCCTTCCCTTCTTTTTTTCCCTGGTGTGCCCTTTTTTGGCCCCCCCCCTGTTCCCTTTTGTCCCTGTTCCTGCCCTTGCCCCCCGGGGCCCTTTGTTCTGGGGGTTTTCCTGCCCCCCCTTTGGGGCTTGGTCCCTTTTGCTTCCTTTTGGCCCCCTGTCCGGGCCCCCTGCGGGCCCTGTTTCCTCCTTTTTTGGGTTTCTTTTGCCCTCCCTGTTGGGATCCTCCCCTTGGCCCCTTTTTTTCCCTGGGGCCCCTGCCCCCCCCTTTCGGGTTGTGTCCCTGTCCCTTTTTTTTGCCCCCTTTTGTTCCCGGGCTCCCCCCCCTTTTCTGCTCCTTTTGTTTGGGCCCTGCCTGGGGCCTTTTTCCCTGTTGGTTTTGTTCCCCGGGCCCCCCCTGGCTTGGGGTTGCTTTTTTGGCTTTTCCCCTCCCTTTTCCTTTGTCCTGCCTCCCTGGTTTTCCTCCCGGGCCTGGTTGTTGTTTTCTCGGGCCTTGCTGCTCCCCTTGCTTGTTGCTCTTTTCCCCCGGGCTTTCTTGATTTGTTTTGTCCCGGGCCCTGTTTTCCCTTTTCGAGTCTGGTTTTTCCTGCCCCTTTCTTCTTGCTTGCCCCCTTTCCCTTTGGTTGTTTTTTGTCCCCGCTCCCCTTTTCCCCTTCTGGGGCCCCCCGGGCCCCCTTGCCCCTCCTCCCTTTTTCTCCCCCGGGCCCCCTGCCTTTGGGGGCCCCTTTTTGGGCCCTTGTGTTTTTTGTCTTCCCTTTGGGGCCCCTGCCTTGTTTTCTGCCGTCCCTGCCCCCCTTTTCTTTTTTGGTTTTGTCCCAAATTTGCCCTTTGCTTGTCCTTTCTGGGGGTGTGCCTGTACCTTGGCGGGTTCGGGTTTGGGTCCTGCCCTCCCTCCCTGTTGGGCTGCTGTTTGCCTGCCCCCCTGCTTCTGTTGGTTGTTTGGGGCTTCCCCCTTTTTGTGTTTTGGCCCCCTGCCGGGCCTTCCCCCCCGTTTGGGTCTTTGTGGTTTTTGGGGGGTTGACTGGGGCCTTTCCCCTTTGGGGTTCCCTTTTTTCCTGTCCTTGTCCCCTCCCCATGGTTTTTTGCTTTGCTCTCTTGTTTTTCCCCCTTGGGTTTTTCCCTGTCCTTTTGCGGGTTTCCCTGCCTTTGTTTCCTGCTTTTGCCCCTTTGCTTTTTTTCCCTGTTCTCGGTCTTGGCTTTCTGTTTTTCCTTTCTGCTTTTTCCCCCTGTGTCCCTTTTCCCCCTTGGCCTTCCCCCTTTTGGTGCTCCCTTTTGTTGCTTTCCCCCCCTTTTTTTTGGGGCCTTTTCCTTGGTCTTGCGGCTTCCCCCCCCCTTTGCCGTTCCCTCCCTGCTGTTTTTTTTCCCTTTTTCCTTTGTTTCCCTGTTTCCCTTTTTTTCCCTGTTGTGCCTCCTTTTCTCCCTGGGAATTTTGTGTGTTTGCTTCCCCCCCTTCCCTTGCCTGGGGCCCTTTGTCCCTTTTTCCCTGTGTGTCCCCTTTTCTTTTTCCCGGGCCTTTTGGCTTTTGCTCTTTTTGTCCCCTTGCCCTGTTGTGCCCCTGGTTTTGGGGGGTGTTGCTGCCCCTTGCCTTTTGGGCCCCCTTTTTCTCTTTCTTTGGTGTTTTTTGTCGGTTTGGGTCCCTCCCGGGTTTGCCCGGGCCCCTTGTCCCTGTTCCTGGGGCTGGTTTCCTGTTTCTTTGGGTTTTTCCTCGTGCCCTTTTTTTGCTGCTGCCTTTGCCTTGTTGGCTGTTTGTTTCCTTTTTTCCCCCTGGGTGATTTCTGTTGCCCCTTCCTCTTTCCCCTTTTTTCTGTTTTGCTTTTTTTTCCCCCCTTTCCTTTTCCCTGTGCCCCCCTCTGCCTTTGCCTCTGTGTCCCTGGGGGCCTTTCCCCTTTGTTCCCCTTGCCTGGTTGCCCTTTTCCCTCCCCTGTTGTTGGTGTGTCCTTTTGTCCTTGTCTGTTTTTGGGCTTTGTTTGGTTTTGTTTGCTCCCTTCCGGGGCTGCCCTGTGCCTCCCCTGTTGGGCCCCGGGTTCTGTGCCCTTTTTCCCTTTTTTATTTGTCCTTTTTTTTTTTGGGGTTTGTTGTGGTGCTTGTGTGTTGTTTGTTTTTGCCTGTGTTTGTTGTCCCTTTTGTCTGGGGCCCCCCTGGCCCCCTGGGGGTTGTCTTTTTTCCTTGCTGGTTGTGTTTTTTTTCCCCATTTTGGGCGGGCTCCTCCCTTTTTTCCCGGGCCCTCTTTTCCCCTTTTTGGCCCCCTTTTCCCTTTGGGCCTGACTTTTTTGCCTTTCTGTTTTGTTCCTTTGCTCTTTTGGGTCTGTGGGGGGCCCGGGCCCTGCCCTTGTGCTTCCTTTTCATTGCGGGTTTCGGGTTTTGGGTTTGTGCTGGCCCTGTGTTCCTCTGCCCCTGTTTTGTTTTGCCCCTGGGGTTTGTTTTTGGGGGTTTCCTTCTACTCCTCGGGTCCCCTCCTGGCCTCTCCCCTGTTTGTGTTTTGCCCCCTTGCCCTTGCCTGTTTCCCTTTTTTTGTCCTTTTTGGTTGTGTGCCTGTGTCCCCCCCCCCCTTTTGGTGCTTTTGGCCTTTTTTTGGCCCCCTTCTCCTTCTTTTTTTTCCCTGCTGGCTTCTTCCCCCCCCTTGTTTCCCCTTTGTTTGCCCCCTTTCCTGTCCCCTTGCTTTTTTTGTTGGGGCCTTTTGCCCCTTTTGTGCGGGTTTTTGGTTTTTGGCTCCTGTTTCCCCTCTGCTGCCCTGTTTTCCCCTGGGGCCTTGGCTGTTCCCTCCCCCTTTTGTTTTGGGTTTTGCCCCCTCTTCCCCCCTTCTGTTCGGTTTTCCGGGTGTCTCCCTGTTTCCTTCCCCTTTTTGTTTGTTGTTTGTTTGGGTTATTCCCCCCCTGTGGTTTGTTTCTCCCTTGGTTGGGTTGCTGTTTCTTTTGCCCGTTGCTGCTGCCTGGGGCCCCCTGCCCCCTTTGATCTGTTTTGTTCCTTTCTGTTGCCTGCGGGCCCCTCGGGCCGGGTTGCCCCTGTTTTTTGCCGGGCTCCCCCCTGTCCCTGCCTCCTGGGCCCCCCTCCTTTTTGTCTGCCCCCTGCCCTTTTCTTTGGGGCCCTCCCTTGTCCTCCCTTCCTTTTCCCCCCCTGTTTTGCTGCCCTCCCTTCCCCTTTTCCCTGTTTTCCCCCTCGTGCCCCCTGTGGCCGGGCCCGGGACCTCCCTGTTTGTTGGGGTTTGCTTGCCCCTCCTTTTTGGGGCCTTTTGTTTCTGTTTTTGTTCTTTTTGCCCCTTTTTTGTTGGGCCCTGCCCTTTTTGGTCCCCCTGTTCCGGGTTTGTTTTTTTGTCGGGGTTGGGGTGCCACCTATTGTGCCCTCCTGTAACCGGCCTGTGTCCTGGTGCCCTTTTTGTTTGCCGGGGGCCCCCCCCCTTTGGTTGGCTTGTGTTGTGGTGCCCTTTTCCTGCTGTTGCCTTTGTTCCCTTTTCCTTTGCGGGCCCCCTTTTGGGTGCCCCCTTCCGGGCTGTCTGCCCCTTTTTCGGGGTCCCCTGTTTTTTCTGTGGTGTTGCTTGCCCCTTTGCTCTGCCCGGGGCCCTTTTTGGCCCTTTGTGCCTTGTGAGCCCCTTTTGCCCTCCCTTTGCCCTCTGCCCTTGCCCCCTTTTTGGGTCTCTCTGCTGTCCCTTTCCCCCCCTGGTCTTTTCTTTTGTGCCCTCTGCTTTTTTTCCCTTTTTTTTGCTCCCTTGCCCTTTCCCCGGGCTTTGTTGTTGTTTGTTCCCCTTTGGCCTGCTTGCCCCTTTTTTTCCCTTTTGTCCCGGGCCTGGTGCCTTCCTTTTGGGCCCCCTTGGGCGTTTTGCTGTCCTGGCTTGTTTTGCTTGTTGTGCCTTTTTGTGTGTGCTTGCCCTGTGTGCCTTTGTTGTGTTTGTCCCCTCCTTTTTGGTTTCCCCCCTTTTTTTGGTGTTTTCCTGTCCCCCCCTTTTCTCCCTGCTTCTGTTTTGGTTTGTTCCCTTTCCCTTTTTGTTGCCCCCCTGTGTTTTTGGTTTGCTGTTTGGCCTTCCTTTGTTTCTGCCCTTTTTTCCCCTTCCCTTTTTCGGGTTTCCCCTTTGTTTCCCTGTTTCCCCCTTTCCCCTTTTCCCTTTTCCCCTTTTTCCTTTTTGGTTGCGGGGCCCCCTTTTTCCCTCTGTCCTGGTGCACTTTGTGCTTGGCTCCCTTGTGCCTGTTTTGTT
Source organism: Stramonita haemastoma (assembly GCA_030674155.1). Classification (NCBI taxonomy): domain Eukaryota; kingdom Metazoa; phylum Mollusca; class Gastropoda; order Neogastropoda; family Muricidae; genus Stramonita; species Stramonita haemastoma. The sequence goes on along the minus strand of JASPKP010001628.1, from coordinate 14,981 downwards.
GTGTCCCCTTCCCTTTTGTGCCCTTTGGCTTTTTTCCCCTCTGCTGTGCCCCGGGGGCTGCCTCCCCCCCTGTGCCTCCCGGGGGACCCCCCGGGCCTCTGTTGCTTGGGGCCCTCTTTGCTTTGTTGGCCCCCTGTTCCCTTGCTGCCCCCTTTCTGTTCCCCCCTCTCTCCCTGCCCCTCCTTGCTGTTGCTGCCTTGTTTTTTTGTTTTGCCCCTGCTGTTTTGTTTTTGGCTTTGGTTCGGGGTTTGTTGCTGTTTTTCCCCTTTTGTTTGCCCCCTTTCTTGCTCCTCCCCTCCCTGTTTGGCCCTTTTCCCCCCTTTTGTTGCTCTCTGTTTTTGTTCCTTTTTTTTTCCCCTGTTTTGCTTTTTTGTTTTCCCTGGTTTTTGTGTCCCTTTTTTTTTCCCTTTTGCCTTTGGTGTGTTTTTGTTTTGCCCTGGGCCTCGCTCGGGTTGGCTTTCTTTTGTTTGGGGGCCCTTTTTTCTGGCCCCCCTTTTGTTTTCTATTTGTTTTTCTGTGTTTAATGTGTGTCTTGTTTTCCCTTCCCTTTCCCCCCTTGCTCGTTCCCTCTTTTTTGGGGGCCTTTTCCCTGTTTTCCCCGGGTTTTTCTCCTTTTCTCCTGCTTTTTCGGGCTTCCCCCCCCTTGCGCCTTTGGGGGTTTGCTTTTCCCCTACTGTTCTTTTTCCCTTTTGGGCCTTTTGCCATTCCCTCCTCCCTTTGTTTTTTTCTCCTCGTTTCCTTGTTTGTGCCCCCCTTTGGGGTTTTTGGTGGGGCCTGTTTGGGGGCCGTTGCCCTGCTTGCTGCCCTGCCCCTGTGGTCCCTTGTTTTGCCCCTTTTTTTGTCCTTTGGTTTTTTTCCGTGTGTTTTGGCCCTGTTTTCCTTGTGCTTTACCCCCCTTGCCTCCCCTCCCCTGGTGCCTCTGCTTGCCCTTTCCTTCTTCTTCCCCCCGTTTTTGGCCTTTGCTTCCCTTTGGGGCTGGCCCATCCTGCTGCCCCTTTTTGCCCATGTCCCTGCCCTGTCCCTCTTTTTTCTGGGTTGCCTGCGGGTTTGCCTGTTTTGGTTTTGCCTGCGGGCCCCCCTGCTTTGCTTTTTCCTTTTTTGTTTTTTCCCCTTCCCCTTTGGGTTTGCTTTGCGGGCTGTTTCTTTTTCCCCCTTTTCCCTGTTTTGCCTTTTCTTCCCTGCCACCCCTTTTGCTTGGTGCCCTTTCCCTTTTGACATGTTCTGCTTTTGTTTTTGGGTTTGTGTGCGGGCTGCTCCCCTTGCCCTGCTTTTTCCCACTTTGCCTGCTTTTTTTTTTCCCGGGTGTTTTCCCCTTGTCCTGTGTTTTCCCCCCTATTTGGTCTGTGAAATGTTTGCTGTTTCCCTTTTCCCCCTTTGTTGTTTCCCCTGCGGGTTGGTTTTTGTTTTGCCCTCCCTTTGTCTTTCCTTTTTGCTTTTTGCCCCTTTCCCCCTTTCTGACCCCCCTGCCCTGCTGTTTTTCCTCCCCTTGTGTTTCCCCCTTGTGCCCCTCCCCTGCCCTGTTGCCTTTGGCTCCCTGTCTTTTTTCTTTGTGCCCTGTTTCTTGTGTTCCCCTTTTGCTTGTCCTGCCCCTTTTCCCTCCCCTTTCCCTTTTTGATTTGCTCCCTTGCCCCCTTTTTTGGCCCCCTCCCCTGCCGGGTTTTTGGGGGCCCCTCCCTGTTTGCTTTTGGTTCTTCTGTGTGCGGGCTTTTTTTGCCTGGGGGGTTTGCTGCCGGGTTCCTGGCCCCTTGGGTTTCCCCTTCCCCTGCTGGTGATGCCCCTGCTTTTTCCCTTTCTTTTGTTTTTGCGGGCCCGTCCCTGCCTGTTTTTGTCCCCCCTTTTGGGGTTTCCTCATTCTCCTCTGCTCCCTTTTTGCTTGTTTTCTTCTTGCTCCTGGTTGCCCCCGGCTTTGCCTTTTTCTCTTCCTGCCCTGTGGTTTCTGTTCCCCTTCCGTTTGCTTTCTGTTTTCCCCCCCTTCTGCCTGTTTGTTTTCCCTGTCTATCTTTTGTGTTGTTTTTCCTGTTTTTGCCTTGCCTTTTTTTTGCCCCTGGTTTGGGGCCCTCCCTCGGGGCCTTGGGGTTTCTGTCTGCTTTGTGTTCTGTCGTTTTTTCCCCTGCTGTGTCCCCCTTTCTTGTTTGTCCCTTTGTTTTCCCCCCCCCCCTGCTGCTCCCCTGCCCCCCTTTGGGGCTGCTTTGCCCCCCCTTGGGCTGTGCCTGGGTTTTGTTTCTTCCCTTTTTTTTCCCCCGGGTTGCCCTTTCCCTTTTTTGGGTTTTGTGTGTTTCCCCTTCTTCTCCCTTTTGGCCCTGCTTTTTTTGTGTGTTGCCTCCCTGCCGGTTTCCCTTTTTCTGTCCGGGGCCCGGGCTGTGTTGGGCTGCCCCCCCCCTTTTCCCCTGTTTTTGTCTTTTTGCTGGTTGTTCCCTGTTTGCTTTTGCCTGCTTTTTTTGCTGTTTGGTTCCTGGGGTTTGTTGCCCCGGGTTGCCTCCTTCTGGGTCTCTGTTTTGTTCCCTGTCGCCCCTTTGTTCCGGGCCCCCCTCCCCTTGCTGCTGTCGGGCTTTCCCGGGTTGTTTTTTCCCCCCTCCCTTGTTTTTTCCCTTTTTGTTGCTGCGGGCTTTTCTTTTTTTCCTTCCCCCTTGTTCTGCTGCTGTTCCCTGTTGTTTTTGGGGCCCCCTTTGTGATTTTCTTGCTTTTGGTTCTTCCTTTTTTTTCTCGCCTTGTGTGTGTCCCCTTCCCCTTTCCCCTGCTCCCCGGGCCTTTTTGCCTCCCCCGGGGTCCTCCTCCTTGTTTGCCCTGCCTCCCCTTGTCTTGCCCTTTGTTTTTCCTCTGTGCTCCCTTTTCTTTTTGTGTGTCCCCTGTTTTGCCCCTTCTTGGCCTTACTGTGACCCTTGTCCCTTGTCCTTTCCCCGGGCCCCTGCTTTTTTTGTCCCCTTGCTGTTTGGCCCCTTTTTTTGTGTTGGCTGTGTGCTTGTGTTTTGTGTGCCCCTGCCTTTGGTTTTTGGCCTGGGGTCGTTTTCCCTGTGCCTTGTCTGTCTTGTCCCCTATTTTTCCCTGTGGGTTGTGCCCTGCTTTGCCTTGTTTGGGGGCTGTTTTGGGGGCGGGCCCTGCTGTTTTCTTTGCTTTTGGCCTTTCCTTGTGGTTTCTCTCTGTTGCCCCCCGGGCCCCCCCTTTTTTTCCTGACTTGGCCCCCTGTTCCCCCCTTTGCTTTTGTGTTTTGCCCCCTGCCCCTGTGTGTTTTTGGGGCCTGTGTTTTTGTTTTCCCTTTTCCCTTGCCCGTTGGTCTGTTTGCGGGGGCCCTCCCTTCCCCCTGTTCCCTTTTTTTCCCCGGTTTTGGGTTTGCTCTGTTGCCCTGCCTCCCCCCCGGGTTTTGTTTCCCTTCCTTTTTTTCCCCCCTTGTGCGGGTTGGTTGCCCCCTGCCGGGCCCCCCCTTCTGCGTGCCTTTTCGGGTTTTCCTCCCCTATGTGCCCTGGGGGGCCCCCCTGTTTTTGTGTTTTCTGTTTTTCCTCTCCCCCGGGTTTTCCCCTGTTTTTTGTGCTGCTGCGGGTTTGGGGTCCCTGTCCCCTTTTTCCCCCTTTGGGGTTTGTTGGGGTTCCTTTTGGCTGCTGCTCCCCGGGGCCTGCGTCCTTTCTTTGCTTTTTGGTTTCCCCTGGTCTGTTCTGTTTTTTCCCCCCTTTGCCTTTTTGCTTTTTTGGGGGCTCTCCCTGTGTGGGGGGCGGGCCCCCCCTCTTTTCCCTTTCCCCTGGTGTTCTGTTTGTCTTTGTTCCCTTTTGTTTGGGCCTTTGGTTTTTTTTTGGGCTTTTTTTTTTTCCCTGCTGCGGGCTTCCCCTCCCCCCCTTTTTTGGCCCCTTTTCCGGGCTCCCCTTTCTCCCCTTTTCCCTTGCTCCCCTTGGCCCTTTTGTTTTTTGGGGCCTTGTGTTTATTTTTGGGGCCTGCGGGGGTTTTCCCTTTGTGTTTTTCCTTGTTTCGCTGGCCCCTTTTGCCCTTTGGGCCTCGGGCTTGTCCCCCTTTTCCCGGGCCTCCCCCCGGGCCTTTCTGCCCCCGTTGTTTCCCTCTGCCTGCCTTCCTTTTTGTTTGGCTGCCTGCTTTGTTTTCCCTTTTGTTTCCTTTGGCCCCTTGCTTTTTTCCTTCTGGGCCTGCGCTCTTTCCTTGCCCCCGGGTTGCCCTTTGTTGCTGGGGGTCCCCCTTGCGGGGCCTACCTTGGCCCCTTGCCCGGGGTTTTGGGGTTGTTTGCCCCCTGGTCTCCCCCTGCCCCTTGTTGTTGTTTGTCCCTGCGGGTTTGCCTGCCTTTTGGGGCCCTTGCCCTTTTTGCTTTGTGTGGCTTTTCCCCTTTCCCCTTTTCCTTCCGGGCCGGGTTTTTTTGGGTCCTGTTTTTGCCCTGCCTGTTTCCCCTCTGTTGTTTGTGTCTTGCCTTCCCCTTTGTTCTGTTGGTTTGGTCCTGCTGCCCCTGCTTTCCCCCTTTTGTGTCTTTTTTCCCCCTGCCCTTTCTGTTTTTGTTTGCTTTTTTCTTGTGGTGTGTTTTACTGCCCCTGCTGGGGGCTTTTTGGTGTGTGTTTTCCCCCCTTTTTTGTTTTTGTTTCCCTTTTTTGTTTTTGCTGTTTTGCCCCTTTGTCCTTCTTGCCCTGGTTCCCTTTGGGCCCCCCTTTTCCCTGTGCCCCCTTTGCCCCCCCCCTGTGTCCCCTTTCCCTCTGTTCCCCTGCGGGCTTTGTTTTGCGGGGGTTGCTTTTCTTTGGTCCTTCTCTTTGGGTTGCTTGTTTCCCTTTGCTTTGTGCCCCCCTTCTTTTTGTTTGTTTTCCGGGCCCTCCCCCCTTTTTCTTGCTGCCCCTGTTGGGCCTTTTGCCCCTCCCCCTTGCCTGCGGGTTTTGGGGGCCCTGTGTTCCCTTGTTTCCCTTTTCCCCTTTTCGGGCCTCTTCCCGTTCTGCCCTGTTTGTTTGCCCTGCGGGTTTTGTCCCGTGCTGGGGGGCCCCTTCTTTTTGGTTGTTTGGTCTTCCCTGTCCTTGCCCTTCCTGTGTGTCTTTTTTGTGCCCTGTCTGTTTTGTTTCCTCTTTTGGGTTTTTTTTTTGGGTTTCCCCCCTTTCCCTTTCCCTGTCTGCCTCCTCTGGGCCCTTTCCCCTGTTGCTGTGCTTGTTTTTTCCTGTGTGGTGCCCCCTCCCCCCCTCCTGTCCTTTTGTTTTTTTTTGTTGTGGGGCCTTTGGGGGCTTTTGGGGCCCCCTGGGGGCCCTTCTGTCCCCTTTTTCCTGTTTGGGCCTCCCTTGGGGTCCCCTGGTTGTTTTTTTCCCTCCTCCCTTTGGGCCCTCCCCGGGTTGTGTTTTGGTTTCCTTGTTTAACTGCCCTTCCTTTTTGCCCTTTTTTTCCCCCTGTTTCCCCCTTTGGGCCTTTTTCCCTTTTTGTTTGGCCCGGGCTTTTGTACTTTTTTGGGCCGTTTTGCCCCTGTTCCTTGCGGGTTGCCCCGCTTGCCCCTTTCCTGCTTGCTTTTAGGCCTTTGGGTTTGGGTTTTTTTTGTTTTCTGTGTTTGTCCCTGTTTTTTTCCCTTTTTCCTGACTGTTTGTTGCTGCCCTTTCCGGGGTTGCTGGCCCCTTCCCCCCCCCCGGGCTGTGGGGTGTTGCCCCCCTTTGTTCCCCCCCTTTTTTGGGTTTGGGCTGGTTTTCCCTGCTTTTTGCCTGTTTTTGTGTCCTGCTCCTCCTTTTTCCCTTTGTTGTTTTTTTGTTTGTTGCCTCCCTTTGTGTTTGCTGTTGGCCTGCGGGTTTGTGGTGCTTCCTGTTTTGTTTTCCCTTGTGCTTTTGTGTGCCCTGCCCCCTTTCTGTGCTGTGCTGTTGCGGGGCCTGCTCCCCCTTTTTTGGCCCTGCCCCTTGGCCTGTTCTGCCCTGTTGCCTGTCGGGCCTGTTTTTTTATGCCCCCCTCCTTGGTTCTTTCCCTCCCTTTTTTGTACCCTGGGTCTTTGTTTTGTTGTGCCCTTTTCTGTTGGGGTCCCTTTGTGCTGTTGTGCTGTGCCTGGCTTGTTTTCTTTTTGGCTTGTGTTGGTGCCCCCTTGCTTTTGGGGCCTTTTGGGGCCCATCCTTGTTTTTTGCCCTTTGTCCTCCCCCCCTTGCTCCCTTTGCTTTTTCCGTGGTTCTGCCCTGTTTCCCTCTCCCTTTTTGGCTCTTGCTTTCCCCTTGCCCTGCCCCTTCCTGTCCCCCTTCCCTTTGCTGCTCTTTTTCCCTGTTGTTGGGGCCCCTTTTCTTGGTTTGGGGCCCCCTCTCCCCTCCCTGGGGGCCTTTTTTCCCTTTTTTGGGGGTGCTTTGTTTCTTCTTGGCTTTTCTCCTGTTTTCCGGGCTGCTGTTTGCCCTGCCCCCTTGGGCCTTCCTTGGTTTTCCTGTTTGGGGCCCTGGCTTTTTCCCCCTGCTGTGTCTTCCTCTTTTTTTCCCTGGTTGTGATTTTCCCCTTTTCCTTTTGGGCCCCTTTTCCCCTTGGCCTGTTTTCCCCCCTTGTTTTGTTTTCCCTCCCTTTTGTTTTTGGCCTTTCGGGTTGCTCTGTTGTTTTGGGGCCTGTGGGGTTGCCTGCTCTGCCCCTTGGTTGCCCCCTTTGCCCCCCCTTTCCCCCCTTGGGGGCTCCCCTTTTTTTCCTCCCCCTTTTCCTGCCTGTGGACCCTTTCCCCCTTTTTCCTGTGCTCCCTCCTCCCTTTTTTGTCCCCTTTTGCTGGGCCCCCTTTGTCCCTGTTGCCCCTTTGCCCCTTCCCCGGGCTTTGCTCCCCCTTTGTTTTTGTTTCCCCTTGCTCTGCTTTTCTTTCTGCTGTTGCTGTTTGACCCCTGTCCCCCTGTGGGGTCCCCACTCCTTGGGGCCTGCTTGTGTGTGCTCCTTTCCCCCCCCTTGGGTTTTGCTGTGTGTCTGGGGCTTTTCCTTTCCCCCCCCCCTTCCCCTTTGGTTCCTGGTTTGGGCCTGTCCCTCCCTTTGTCTCCTTTTTCCTGTTGTTTTTCCTTGTTTGTTTTCCCTTTCCCTCCCTGTTTGGGTTTTGGGTCCCCCTGGGGTTTTTGTTGTTGCTATTTCCCTTTGTGTTTGTGCTCGTTGGCCTTTGTTCTTTTCCTCCCTCCCTTTTTTTCCCCGGGTTGTTTGCTTTGCCCTTTTTTTCCTTCCCTCCCTGCTCCGGGTTTGTTTGTTTTGTGTTTGTTTTCCGGGCCCATGTTTTTCCTTTGTCTTGCCCCTTGTGGTGCCCCCTCCTTTTGTTTTGTTTTGTGCCCTCCTTTTGTATCTTTGTTTCCTGGGTTGCTTTCCCCCTGTTCCTCGGGGTTTTCCTGTCCCCCCTCCACCCCCCCTTTTTGGGTTCCCCCCCGGGTTGTTTTTCCTTCCCTTTGGTCCTTTTCCCTTTTTTGGGGCCTGTTCTGCTTTTCGGGCCCTTCCCAGGCCTTTTCCCCTTTGGCTGTGATCCTTTTTTTGTTCCCCCCCCTTTGCCTTTTTTGTTTTGGGCCCCCCTTTTTTCCCCCCCCTCCCCTTTGTTTTTCCCTTTTTGGCTTTTTGCCTGCCCCTTTTGTTCCGTTTTTGATTTTTGCCCCCGGGTTTTTTCTGCCAGTGTGCCCCCTCCCTTTTTCCCCTCTTTTGGTTTTCCCCTGCTTGTTTTCCTTTTTTTCCCCCCCTTTCCCCCTGCCTTTTTCCCCCTGTGGGGTTTTCTTGTTTTGTGTCCTGTGTTCCCTTTTTTCTTTTCCCTTTGTCTCCTCGGGCCCTGTCCCTTTTGTGGTTCTTTTTCTGGTTGTGTTGGGGTGCTTGTTGCTCTCCCCTTCTGGTTTTGTCCTTTTTTTGGGTTCCCTTTGTGGGGGGCCCTGCCCCTTTTGCCCTGTCTGCTCTTTTGGGTGCCCCCCCGCTTTGGTGGTTGTTTGGTTTCCCTTCTCCCTGCCCCCTTTTGCCCTTCCTTGTTTTGTGTTGCTTGTCTGCTCCCTGCCTTTTCCTTTTGGGCCCCCTATTTTTTTTTCCCCTTTGCCCTTTTTGTGGTTGGTCCCCTTTTGGCCTCTTTGGGCGGGCCGGGCCTCCCCCCTGCCTGGCCCCCTGCCTTTTTCCTTGTTTGCTTGTTCCCCGGGCCCTTTTGTTTTTTCCCTTTGGTTTTTGGCCCCCTCTGCCCCTTTGCTTTGCTTTTTTTCCCCCCTTGGGGTGTCTTTCTCCCCCTGTTTGGGCCCTTTTTTTCTTTTCCTGGTCCTGCCCTTCCCTTCCTGCTGTGCTGTTTGTGGGGCCTCCCCTTTGCCTCTTTTTTCCCTCCCTTTTGTTCTTGTTTGCCTGCTGGGCCCTTTTTGGCTGTTTGGGCGGGCTGTCCCTGTTTTTGTTCCCTTCCTGCCCCTTTGCCCCTCCCCTGCCACTTTCCCTTGTGCCCCCTTTTTCCCTTTGCGGGTTCCCCCCTGTGTGTCCCTTCCCTGCCCTTTGCCCTCTTTTCCCCTGGTGCTGTGTTTTTGTGTCCTTTCCCCTTTTCCCCCCTTTGGTTTCCCCCTGTTTGGTTTTTTGTTCCCTTTGTGCTTTCCCCCCTTTTCCCTGTGCCTGGGGTTTTCCCCTGTTTCCCCTGCCCTTTGTGTTGTTGCCCCCCTTCTTTTTTCCCTGGCCCCTCCCCTTCTGTCTTTCCCTCCCTCCCTTCTTCTGTCCTTGCCCTTTTTTTCTGGTTGTGTTGCTTTTTGGTGTGGCTGTGCCTTTTGCCTTCCTTTTTCCCTTTGTTGTTTCTTTTTTTTGTTCCCTTTCCCTTGACTTTTTCCCCCCCTTTTGGGCTTCTCTCCCTTTTCCTGCTTGCGGGTTGCTTTGGCGGGGCCTTTTTGGGGGCCTTGCCTTTTCCACCCCCCCCCCCCCCCCCCCCCCCCCCCCCCTTTTTTACCCCTGGGGTTTGATGTTTGTTGGGCCCTGTCCCGCCTGTTTTCCCTGTCTTTGGGGTGGGCCCCTCTGTTTGCCTTTTTTTTTCTTGTTGCCTCCCCTTGCCCGGGTTTGCCCTTCCCCTGGCTTTTCCTCTCTTTTTGTTTTCCCCTGTCTTCGATCCTTGTTTCCGGTGGCCTGCCCCCTTTTTGGGTTTTTTGGGTTGCCATGCCCTTTGCCCCCCCTGTGTTTGGTTTTCCGGGTTCCCTTTTCCCATTTCTGTGTGCTGCCCCCTGTTTGTGTCCTTGGTTTCTGCCTTCTTTTGTTCCCCGTGTTTTACGGGTTTTTTGGGTGTTCTTGGGGCCTTTCCCCCGGCCTTTTTTTGGGGCCTTCTGTTTGTTTTCCCCCTCCCTATTGTCTGTGTTTGGCCCCCCCCCTTTTGGGTTCCCCCCCCTGCCTGTTGGGCCCCCCTTCCCTTGTTCTTGTTGTTTTGGGGGCTTTTGCCCCCTTTCTCCCTGCTTCCCCCTTCCCTGTGTTTTTGCCCTGCTTCCCCTTCCCCCGGGCTGGGGTGCCCCTTTTTCCTTGGGTTTGTTTGGGGTTTGTGTCCCCGGGTGATTGCTTGTTGGCCCCTTTACCTGCGTGCTTTCCCTGTGTTGCTGTTTTGGGGGGTGGGGCCTTTGTGTCCTGGGGCCCTTTGCTTTTCCTTTCCCTCTTTCCTTTTGTTGTTCCCTGCTTCCTGTGCTTTTGGTTTTTTTGTTGCTTGTTTGTTCTGCTGCCCTTTGGTTTGGCCTTTCTGTGGGGTTTCCTTTTGTGCCTCCCTTGTTTCCCTTTTTTGGGTTGCCCTGTCTCCCCTTGCCTTTTTGCTGTCTTTGCCTGGTGCCCCTTTCCTGCTCCCTGGCTGCCTTTTCCCCTTTGCTGTGTTGTCTCCTGCCCTGGTCCCCCTTTTTTGGCCGGGGTTTGTTGGCCTTGTGCCCCTCCTTTGGGGCCCTTTCCCCCTTTGGTTTTGTGTGGTGTTTGCCCCTTTCTACTTTTTTTCCCTTTTTTGGTTTTGTGTTGCCCCTCTGTGCCCCTTCCCCCCTCCGGGTTTTCCCCCCTGTTGTATGTCCCGGGGACTTTTCGGGCCCCCTTCCCCTCCCGGGGCTTTTTTGGTTCTTTTAAGGGGCCTTTTTCTGTGTTGGTGCCCCTTTGTTGCTTGGTGCCTTTGTTTGTGCCCCCCGGGCCTTTTTTTTCCGGGGCCCCTCTTTGATTTTGTCGGGCTGTGTTTGCTGTGCTCTGTTTTTTCTTTTTGCTCCCCTGTTCCCCTCCCTTTTTGGGCCTTGTCTAATTTTTGGGTGTCTGCTGGTTTCCGCGGGTCGGGGTTGTTTGTTGGTTCCCTGCCTTGTTTTTCCGGCTCCCTCCCGGGCCCTGTTTTTGGGGTTCTGTTTTGCCTGCGGTTTTTTGGGTGTGCCTTTTTGCGCCTGCCGGGTTGTCCCCCTCCCTGTTGTTGCCCCCCTTGTGGTTTTGGGGTTCTGCGGTTTGTTGCTTTTTTTTGCCTTTTCCCCTTTTTGTTTTGGCCCTGCCTTTCCCCCTTCCCCCTGTTTTGTTTTCTGCCTGTCCCCCCTTGGCTTCCCTCCCTTTGTTTTTTGCCCCCGGGTTTGTGCCTCTCGGCCCTTTTGGCCCCCCCTTTTCCCCCTTCTGTTGCTGCTGGTTTTGCTGGCCCCCCCGGCCCCTGTTTGTTTGTTGTCCCCTCTTCTCCCCTTGGCCTTTCCTTTTTCGTTTGCTCCCTTTTGCTGTCGGGCCCCTGCTCCCTGCTCCTTTGTCCCGGGTTTGCTTTGTTTCCCCTTTGCTGCCTGTTTTTTTGTTCTTGTGTCCCCTGTCTCCTCTGTCCCTGTGCTTTGTTTTGCCTTTCCCTTGACCCCCTTGTCGGGCTGTGTGCTGCCTTTGCCTTTTTTCCCTTCTGCTGTGTTCCCGGGCCGGGCCCCCCCTTTTTGGGGTTTCCCTTGTCCCTTGTTTTGCTGTTTTGGTGGGTTTTCCCTTATTTGGGTTCTTCCCTTTTTTGTTTTCCTGTGGGCCCCCCCCGGGCTTGTGCCCCCCCTTTCTTTCCCCTTGTTTTCCCGGGCCTTGTTGCCTCCGGGCCCTTTTGTTTTCCCCTTGGGTTTGCCTTGACTTTTGCCCTTGTCCCCTTTCCCCTTGCCGGGTTTTCCCTTGGCTGTGCCCCCCCGGGCTTGTTCCTGTTTTTCCCCCTGGTTTGCGCCCCCTTTTGTTGGGGTTTGGGCTTTCCTTGCGGGCCGGTTTGGCTTGTTGCTGCCTGATTTGTCTGGTTTTGCTCCCTTGTTTGATTTTACCTTGTTTCCCCTTCCCCTTGTGCCCTGCCCCCTTTCCCCTTGTGCTCGCCTTTGGTTTTCCCCCGGGGTTTCCTGTTTCTCGATTTCCCCTTGCTCCGTTTTTGTTGTTTTTCCCCCTTTCTTTCCTTTTCCTTTGTTCCCCCTCCTTCCCTTCTGCCCCTCCGGGCATGTCCCTTGTTGCCCTTTTTCCCCCCTTTCCCCCCGTTGCCTTGTTTTGTGTCGGGTGGGGGGCCTTTTTGTTTTCCTTTTCTCCTTCTTTTTGGGGCATTGTTTTTCCCTTTTGGCCCCCCTCCCCTGTTCCTCTCCCTTTCCCCGGGCCTGTTTTTGGTTTTGGGGGCCCTTCCCCCCCCTTTGGGGCCTTGCCCTTTTGGCCTGCCCTGTTGCTCCGGGCTCTCCCCTATGTTGCTTTTGGCCCTCCCTTTCCCCCCCTTCCTGGTTTGGCTCCCCCTTGCCTTCTGTTCCTCCGGGTTTTTGCTGTTCTGGGGGTTTTGGGGTTGTGCCCTCCTGTTTTGGGGCGCCCTCTGGGGCCCTCCCCTGTCCTTTTTTCCCTTGTTGTCCGGGCCCCCTTGGGTTTCCCCCCTTGCCTGTTTCTGTTTCCCTTGCGTTTGCCTTTGGTTGCCCTTCCCTTTTTTGTCCCCTTTCCCCTTTTGCCTCTGGTGTTGCCTTTCCCTTTCCCGGGCCCCTCCCTTTTTTGGGCCTTCCCTTTTTTGGCCCTTTCCCTTGTGTGTCCTGCCCTTGGGGCTGGTTGTTTGCTCTCTGTTTGGGTCCTGCCCCTTTCCCCCTTTCCTTCTGGGGCCCCTTTTTGTGTTCCCTTGTTTTTTGCTGTTTCTCCCCCTTGGCCCCCCCCTGCTCTGCCCTCTGTTTTGCCTTCCTTTTTTTCCCTGGGCCTTGGCTGCTTTTTTTGTGCCCCTTGTTGGCTTTGCCTTTTCCCCTTTTCTGCTGTTCTTGCTGCTCCCCCCTTGGCCTCCGGGTTTTGGTTTGCCCTTCCCCTCCTTCCCCCTGTTGTTTTCCTTTTTGGCCCCTCCCGGGCCCTTTGGCTTGGCTGGGGTTTTTCCTTCCCCTTTGCTCCCCTTTTTGCCTTGCTGTTTGCTGTTCCCCGTTGTTGTTTTTTTGCTGTTTCCCTGCTTTGCCCCCTTGGTTTCCCCCTGTGCCGTTTTGCTGTCTCCTTGGGTTTCTTGCCCTGTTTTTCTCCCTTGTTGTCCTTCCCTTTTTTCTTTCCCCCCTTGCCTTGCTTTTTGTTGTTGGCCCTGTTCTCTTTCCCCTTTCCTGTTGTTGTCCTGCGCTTTTCTTTTGTTGTCGGGTTGCCCCCGGGGGGGCCCTTGGCTCCTGTGTGTTGTTGCCCTGTGTGCGGGTTTTCCCTTTCTGTTTTTGTTTTTGCCCCATTTTGTCTTTCCCGGGGTTCCCTTTGTGTCTGGGTGCCTGCTTTTTGGGGCCCCCTTCTTTGCCCCCCTGTTGTTTGCTCCCTCCTTTTTTCCTGTTGCCCCTTTTCCCCGGGTCCTGTCCCTTGTCCCTGGCTGTGTGTTTGCTCTTTGTTCGGGATTGCCCTTTTTTTGCCCCCCCCTGTTGCCCTCCGTGCATTTTTGTGCTCTTTTTTGTTCCCCCCTGCTGGGGGTTTTTTGTTGTTTTTTCCCTGTGGTCTTGCCTGCTTCTTGCCCCCCCCTTTGGCCCTGGTTTTTATTGCTGTTGGTTGGCCTTCCCTTTCCCTGCTGTTCTGTGCCCCTGTCCCCGGGCTGTTGCCTCCCTGCTGCCTTTTTTTCCTGCGGGCCGGGCTTGTTGCTTGGGGCCTTTCTGCCCTTTTGGGGCTGCTTTCCCTGTTCCCCCTTCCCCCTTCCCTTACTGGGTGTTTTGCTTGTCCCGGGCCCCTTCCTGTCCCCCCCCTGTTCTTTTGCCCCCCCTTTTGTTTTTGCTGTGGTGTCTCCCTTGGCCTCCTGCTCCTGCCCCTGTTTTTCCCCCGGGTGCCTGTGGCCCCTGTGTTCTCCTTTGCTGCTGTGTTTGTCTTGTTGCTCCTGCCGGGCCCCCCTGCTCTGCTTCCCTTTTTTGGGTTGTGTTTCCTTTTTGCCCCTCCTTTTTTTCTTTTTGTGCCGTTCCCTTGTTTTCTGCCCTTGGGCCCCTTTTGTTGTCCCCCCCTTTGGCCCCCCCTTTGCCCCTGCTTTTCCCCTGTTCCCTGTTTTCCCTTGTTTTTGGGTTGTTTGTGCCTGCCCCCCTTTGCCTTTGCCTTTTGTTTGCCTTTTTCCCTGTTTCCCCCTTCCTGTGTGTTTGCTCTGCTTCTTTCCTGTGTAGGGTTTTGGCTGTCCTGTCTTTTGCTCCCCCCCTGTGCCTCCCTTTTTGCGCTGGTTTTTGTTCTTTCCCTTTTGTTTTTCTGTTGGGGCTTCCCTTATTTCCTTGCTTTTTTTGTTTGGTTTTTGTTTCTGGCCCTTGTTTTGTCTGCCCCTGCCCCTGTTCCCTTGTTTTTTTCCCTTTCTTCCCCTCCCCTCCTTTCCCTACCCTTTTGGGGCTCCCCCTGCCCCTCTTCCCCATTGTTTCCCCCTTTTCGGGTCGGGGCCTGCTTTTGGCTGCTCCCTTTGTTTTCTGCCTGTTTTTTGCCGGGCCTCCCTTTTTGTGTCCCCTGTTTGTTCCCTTTTTCCCCCTTTTTGGCTTTTGCTGCCTGTTTTTGCCTGCGTCCTTGTTCTGTGCCTGTTGTTCCCCTTTCCCCTTTTGCTTGCTTCTGCTTGTGCTCTTGTTGTGCCCCCTCCTTCTCCCTTTGTGTGTGTGTTTTGGGTGCCCCTCTCCTTTTGTTGTCTTTTTGTCTTTTTTCCTTTTGTTGTGTGTTGTTTGTCCCCCCCTGTTGTTGTTCCTTTTTCTCTGTTGTTCCATTTGTGTTTGTGTCTGCTTGTCCCCCTGCCTTGGGGGTGGGTTTTTGCTGCCCCCCTGTTTTTTCCTGTTGTTTGGGGCCCTGCCCCTTTTTGTTTTTTCTGTGTTTTCTTTCCCTGCTTGGCCTGTTTTCTGTTTGTGGCTGGCCCTGGTTGCCCCCTTTTCCCTGTTGTCCCTTTGGTGCTTCTGCCTGTTTTTGTTGTGCCTCTGTTTCCCCTGTTCTTGTTGCTGTTTTCTGTTTTTCCCTTTGTCTGTTTTTGTTTGGCTTTTTGTTGTCCTGTTGTTGGTGTGTTTTCTTTTATTGTTTTTGGCTGCCCGGGGCCCTTTGCCTCTTTTTTTTCTTCCCCCTGTGTGCTTGCCTTTTGGGTGCTCTTTTTTTTCTTGTTTGTTGCTTTTGTTTCTTTTTTCTTTTCTTCTGCCCCCCCTTTTTGGTCTTGTTGTGCCCCCCTGTGTTTGTTTTGTTCGGGTTTTGGGGCCCTTTCCCTGTTTGTTTTCCTCCTCCCTTTGCCCCCTGCCCCTTTTTGGGGGCTTGCTGTCTGCCTTTTTGGGATTGGCTGGTCTGTTTGGTGCCCTGTCTGTGGGTTTTTTTTGTTTTTCCTTGCCTTTGCCCTGCTGTGGTTTTTTGCCCCTTTTCCTGCTGTTCCCCCTCTGCTCCTTTGTTTTGTCCTTTTTTTGCTTGTGTGCCCCCTTGGGGTGCCCCCTTGTGCCCTTTTCTTTTCCCTGTTGCTTTTTTTCTTTGCTGGCCCCTTTTGGCTCCCCCCCCTGCTGTTGGTGTGTTTATTTCCCTTGGTGCCCCCCTTGTTGTTTGCTGTCTTTTTTTGTTTGTCCCCTGTTGTTCTGGGTTTTGGGGCCCTTTTCCCCTCCTTTTGTGTTTTTCCTGCTGCCTGTTTTCTCCCCTGTTTTCTTGCCTGGTTTTTTTTTTTGCCTTGTTGTGTGTTTCTTTTGCGGCCTTGTGCCTCTGTTTTGATTTTTCCCTGTGTCCTCTTTGCCGGGTTTTCGGGTTTGGTTCCCTGCTTTTTCTGCTTG
>JASPKP010001627.1:10000-12500 GCA_030674155.1 Stramonita haemastoma | reverse complement strand
AGTCCCTCTCTCAACTTGATAATTATCAGGTAAGGTAAAGGTGTCCCATAACCTAGGTGGTCGTAGGGGAGCGAGGCATCAGAGACCTCAGTTTCTCTAAGAGCCAGCATATTGAGGGCGGCGCCCATCTCCTCTCCCTCGCTGCTTTACCTCCCCTGACCTTAAAGAGGGCAGGTACCCATTTACAGCTGGGTGAACTGGGGGGACTGTACTGAAGCCAAAGTGCAGAGACGGTCACCCATCCAACTGGTAACCACACTCGATGATGCTTAACTGACTTGAGGAAAGCGAGCGCTCTGACCACTTAGTCATCCCGCCCCCATAATTATCAGAGGTACGCCAAATCGACAGCATCTGTCAGTCCTTTCTGTTCTGCGATACGTGAGAACAAGAGACAGCGCATGTAAAAGAGCCCATGGCCACAAAAGAGTTGTCCCTGGCAAAGTTTGGTTAAAAAAAAGATAGGGAAACAAATACACATGCAGAAAGAAAAAAAAACGAACAAAATAATGGGTAGACATGCTCTTGTGATGATACGCTCTTCCTGAAAGAGAGCAGCCCGAATTTCACGTAGAGACTTAAAGAGGTATACAATGCAATGCAATGCAATGCAATGCAATGCAATGCAATACAATATAATATAATACAATACAACACAACACAACATAATACAATACAATACTACACAACACAAAACAATACAATGCAATGCAATGCAATCCAAAAGAATACAATACAATATAAAACAATGCAGTGCAATGTAATACAATACAATACAGTGTTTTGGAAAGAGCAAACAGAAAGTAGACAGCTTGTAAAATTCTTCTGAATAGAAAGTAAGAAGAAAAGAAAGTAGACGAAATCAAAAGAGAGAACGAAAGATAGAAACCAAATTTCAAAGAACGGAAGACAAAAGAGAAAATAGACAGCGAGTCGAATTCTTTATAACAGAAGTTAAGAAGAAAAAGAAAGTAGATAAAACAAAAAGAAATTGTAAACAGTAAAGGTAAAGCTGTCCCATAACCTATGTGGTCGTAGGGGAGCGAGGCATCAGAGACCTCAGCTTCTCTGGGAGCCAGCATATTGAGGGCGGCGCCCATCTCCTCTCCCTCGCTGCTTTACCTTCCCTGACCCTAAAGAGGGCAGGTACCCATTTACAGCTGGGTGAACTGGGGGGGGGGGGGGACTGTACTGAAACCAAGGCGCGCAAACGGTCACCCATCCAACTGGTAACCACAATCGATGCTGCTTAACTTTGACTTGGGGAAAGCGAGTGCTCTGACCTATCTGACTTACCTATCCCACCCTCTGTAGAGAAAATGAAAGAATGAAAACATAATTCAAGGAATGGAAGGAAGACAAGAAAGTAGGCAGGGAAGAATTCTTCAGAACTGAAAGTAAGAAGAGAATGAAAGTCCAAAACAAAAACAAAAGAAATGAAGAAAGAAAGAAAGAAATCCAGGAATAGAAGACAAAGAGAAATAAACAGCAAGTTAGTAGAATTCTTCATAATAGAAAGTGTTCGATGAAGGCAAGGAATGCAAAGAAGGCAAAGAATGCAAGAAAGAAGAAGAAAGAAAGAAAAGAGAAAGAAAGAAACAAAGAGAAAGTAGGCAGGGAAGAATTCTTCAGAACTGAAAGTAAGAAGAGAATGAAAGTCCAAAACAAAAACAAAAGAATGAAAGAAAGAAAGAAAAAATCCAGGAATAGAAGACAAAGAGAAAATAAACAGCAAGTTAGTAGAATTCTTCATAATAGAAAGTGTTCGATGAAGGCAAGGAATGCAAAAAGGCAAAGAATGCAAGAAAGAAAGAAAGAAGAAAGAAAGAAAGAAAAGAAAGAAAGAAAGAAAGAAGAAAGAAAGAAGAAAGAGAAAGAAAGAAAGAAAGAAAGAAAGAAAAGAAAGAAAGAAAAGAAAGAAAGAAAGAAAGAAGAGGAAGAAGAAGAAGAAAGAAGAAGAAGAAGAAGAAGAAGAAGAAGAAGAAGAAGAAGAAGAAGAAGAAGAAGAAGAAGAAGAAAACAACAACAACAACAACAACAACAACAACAACAGCAAGAGCAAGAGCAAGAACAAGAAGAAGAATAAAAAGAAGAAAAAGACATAACAAAGAAAAAAGTAACTAAAAATAAACAAAGAAAACAAATCGAAAATAGAAGACAAAGAAAAGCATTGTTACACAGTTTCTGGAAATACTGAAAAATCAGCTATACTAGAATGAAAGTACTGAAAGCAGTAACAGAAAAAAGCATCACAATGCAAAACAAGCAGAACTATAAAAAAAAAAAAACAGAAACAGAAAAAAGAAGAAAAGAAATACATAAAGAAAAGAAAAAAAACTAGAAAGAACGCGATAAGAAAACAAAACGAAAACTAAAAAAAAAAACAGAAAAAGAAAGGAAAAACAGAAACAATAAAAAGTAAGAAAGAAAAGAAAGGAAAAAAACAATAAAATTACAAGAGAAAAGAAAGAAACAAAAACAAAAAAAAAACGAAACCTAA
>JASPKP010000163.1:42500-70560 GCA_030674155.1 Stramonita haemastoma | reverse complement strand
TGTTCAGATCAAAAAGATTAATTTAACTAAAGCCCCCCAAACCCAAAAAAAAACAGCAAAAAAAACCCAAAACAACGGGAAAAAAAAAAACCATTAACAAAACCCGCCCCAACCCCCTTCCTCTACAACTTGACACGCTCTGGAACTCAGTTTAAAGACACAAAAAAACTGACCAATACAATGGGTGGCACGGCACGGCCCCGGGAATGGCCACGGTTGGTTGACTCACATTGATAAAAAATTTAAAATCAAAAACTAAACCAAAAATTTGTCACAGAAAATTTTCCCCAGGTTGGCTTACAATAAACGAATCAATTGACACGGGGCACAGACATTGATGATGAAGAACATTATAAAAAAATTTTTTAAACACAGAAAAAAAAAACCAACTTTTTCATTATCAAGGGCAGACCCCCCTCCTGGTTAGAGAAAGACTTTGAGAGAGGAGAAAGACTTTGAGAAGAGAGAGAAAAGGGGAAGAGAGGAGAGGAGAGAGAGAGGGGGAGAGAGAGAGAGAGAGGAGAGAGGAAGAGAGAGAGAGAGAGAGGGAAGGAGACCTTGGGGACAAGCCTGAAGACATCATCATATTTACAAGACTTGTGTTTGCGTGTTTGTGCGTGCATGCGTTTGTGCATGCGCGCCTGTGTGTTTTGTGTCTCTCCCCTCCTGTCTGTGCATCAATGTGTTTGCGCTAATCAATGTGTGTGCATGTGTGTCAATGTCTGTGAAACATCACTATGTGTGTGTGTGTGTGTGTGGGTGTGTGGTGTGTGTGTGTGTGGGGTGTGTGTGTGTGTGTGTGTCTGTGTCTGTGTCTGTGTACGAGAGAGAGAAGAAAAAACCAAGAAAGACAGAGAGACAGACAGACAGACAGACAGACAGGGGAGAAAGACTTTGAGAGAGAGAGAGAGAGAGAGAGAGAGAGAGAGAGAGAGAGAGAGAGAGGGAGAGAGAGAGAGAGAGAGAGAGAGAGAAGAGAGAGAGAGGGGAGAGAAGAGAGAGAGAGAGAGAGAGAGAAAAAGAGAGAAGAGGAGAGAGAAAGAGAGAGAGAGAGAAAGGGAAGGAGGGATGGAGAGAAAGAGAGAGACAGACATATAGATAGACAGACAGAGCCCAGACAGACAGACAGACAGACAGACAAACAGAGGCATAGACAGAACTACAAAGACAAAGATACAGAGACATAGAGGGAGGGGAGAGGAAGGGCGATAAAGAGAGACAGACAGACAAACAGAGAAACAGAGAAAGAGAGAGGGAGACAGACATAGACAGAGAAAGACAGAGACAGAGAGAAAGAGAAAAAAATAAAAAGAGAGACAGAACAAGACAGAGACAGAGAGAGACACAGAGACAGAGGTAGAGAGACAGGTGGGAGAAAGAGAAAGAAAGAGACAGGGCCAGAGAAAAGGAAAAGAGAGAGAGATATATATCAGTACTTACTACATGTGCCGCTCTGACAGACTGCATTGTTCTCACACTTATTGGGTTATCAGAGTCACAGCCACTGGAGCCTGCTGGGAATTCTGTAACATTGACACACATTGTAAGCATTCTTTCCCTTTATCTAGTGGCTACATCCCCCTCCCTCCTCATAATCTATCTCCATGCCTTTCCTTTTGCTTGTTTGTTTGAGTGTGTGTAGTAGCTGTTGTAGTTGTAGTCGTATAGTAGTAGTGTAGTAGTAGTTTGTAGTAAGGGGTAGTAGTAGTAGTAGGTTAGTGTAGTAGTAGCAGTAAGTAGGTTAGTAGTGTAGTAGTAGTAGTAAATAGTAGTAGTATAGTAGTAGTAGTTGTAGTAGTAGTATGAGCAGTAGCCAGTATAGCCATTAGTTAGTAGGGAGTTCTTCAGTTTAACGTCCTTCCACTAAATAGTGAATCAGACGGGAAGGTGTATAGTGTATGTGTGGACGGTGTGTGTGTGTATGAGGTGGGAGGGGGGGGTGGCACATAAGCTAATCATCGGCAATAAAGAAACATTAAAACAGATTAAAGTATAAAAAGAAACTTTGAAAAGGAAGAAATAACAACTCAAACACTAACATTTTCAATACCTACAACTAATTTAAAATTCGAAGTACTACAAGCATCTGATAATAGGACTGTGAATGACAATATAATATCTTTCTCAAAGAGGCATTTTAAAGAATTTGTCTAAGCGAAGGGCTGGGAAGGTGGGTAAAAATCCACAGAGTTAGCCATTTCAAAACAAAGCAACAGAGGAAAATGATCTGATCCTGTTCTCTACTGTACTCTGATCTACACTTGTTTGTAAACCAAATTTTAATCCACAACACTGTCACCAGCTTCAAACACATATGTACAAACACCCATCAAGGTCACCATGACAAAATCCATTCAAAATACTTAAACCCAGACTACTGCCATGTTCAACAAAGACTTTTTAGATGTGTTCAGTGTTTGATCTTAGAAACAACGAATGTTTTTATCACATGACAACACATTTTTGTCCGCAAAATCAAACACAATTTATTAGCAGCGTATTCCTCCAGACAATTCCTCCAGAGTAAAAAACACTGTTTCAAATGTCTAACGAAGTGAAGTAGAGAGACTTCTCTGGATGTACATAAGCACACACCAATAACATATCTTTATCAACATTAAACAAATTTTGGTCAAACACAAACGATCTTTGTTGAGAGAGAGAGAGAGAGAGAGAGAGGAGAGAGAGAGAAGAGAGAGAGAGAGAGAGAGAGAGAGAGAGAGAGGAGAGGAGGGAGGAGGAGGGAGGAGGGAGAAGAGAAAGAGAGGACAGAAGAAGGAAGGCAGGGAGAGGGAGGACCAAGACAAATAGAGGACAGACAGAACACAAAGCAAAGAACAGAGACATGAAAGAGAACGACAAATAGAGTAGACAGAACTAGAAGACAAAGATACAGAGACATAGAGAGAGAGAGAGAGGCGCAAGAGAGAGAGAGAGAGAGAGAGAGGAGAGAGAGAGAGAGAGGGAAGGAGGGAGGGAGAGAGAGGAGAGACAGACAGAGAGAGAGAAGAGAGGAAGAGGGAGGAGAGAGAAGACAAACAGGGCAAGACAGAACAGAACAGACAGACAACAGACAAACAAAAGGATAGACAGAACAAAAAGCAAGATAAGGGCATGAAAGAGAGACAGACATAAAGAAGCAGAAGACAAACAGAGAAACACAGAGAGAGAGGGAGACAGACATAGACAGAGAGAGACAGAGACAGACACACAGAGAAAGAGAAAGATAGATAGAGAGAGACAGACAGAGAGAGACACAGAGACAGAGGTAGAGAGACAGGTAGAGAAAGAGAAAGAGAAAGAAAGAGACTGGGCCAGAGAAAAGGAAAGAGAGAGATATATATATATCAGTACTTACTACATGTGCCACTCTGACAGACTGCATTGGTCTCACACTTATTGTTATCAGAGTCACAGCCACTGGAGCCTGCTGGGAATTCTGTAACATTGACACACATTGTAAGCATTCTTCCTTGATCTAGTGGCTACATCCCCCTCCCTCCTCATAATCTATCTCCATGCCTTTTCTTTATGCTTGTTTGGTGTGTGTGTGTGTGTGTGTATGTGTGTAGTAGTAGTAGTAGTAGTAGTAGTAGTAGTAGTAGTAGTAGTAGCAGTAGTAGCAGTAGTAGTAGTAGTAGTAGTAGTAGTAGTAGTAGTAGTAGTAGTAGTAGTAGTAGTAGTAGCAGTAGTAGTAGTAGTAGTTCTTCAGTTTAACATCCTTCCACTAAATAGTGAAATCAGATGGGAAGGTGTATAGTGTATGTGTGGACGTGTGGTGTGTGTATGAAGGGGGGGGGGGGGGGGGGGGGGGGGGATTGCACATAAGCTAATCATCGGAAATAAACAAACATAAATCAGATTAAGTATAAACAAGAAACTTTGAAAAGGAAGAAATAACAACTCAGACACTAACATTGCAATACCTACAAGTAATAAACTTCGAAGTACTACAAGTATCTGATAATAGGACTGTGAAAGACAATACAATATCTTTCATCAAAGAGGCATTTTAAAGAATTTGGTCTAAGCAAAGGGCTGGGAAGGTGGGTAAAAATGTTTTTAGATCTCGACAATAAGAATATGAGCATTGTTTTAACACTGTATTTGAAAGTATCAAAAGTAGGCTTTTGGCGAAGTGAAAGAGGGAGGTCATTCCAGGTGGATGGTCCATAAACAGAGAAAGAGCGACGGCCAACAGTGTTTTGTTTGAATCTAGGTGTTCGAAAGCCACGTATCTGCGGCTGAACAAATGGAATGGGATGGAATATACAGAAGACGACAGTTACAGAGATTAGATGATGCAGATTTGTGGACACATTTGAAACAAGAGGGTACTGATCTTGTATGTCAGTTTTTCTGGGACAGGCAGCCAGTAAAGAGATTGAAGAAGAGGAGAGATGTGTTCAGATTTTTTTCTTTCTAAGGACTAGACGACTTGCATAGTTTTGTGTATGTTGAAGACAGTGAATGCTTGTATTCTCTTCTGGCCTGGCAAAAAATAGAGCGACCACCATTATCTTTAGTTTCAAGGAATTTTCTTTAAAAGTTGCGAACATTTGTCCTTGCACCTTTACAGTCTTGATCAAACCATTCCCTTTTACTTCTGTTTCGATCTACATAAATTTTGCATTTCATGCACTCAACCTTTTCCCTCAGAATATCGTTCAACATCTCTAGTGCTTTATCTGCGTCAGTTTCAATTAGCTGAGCTGCTTCTTGAAACTTTTGCTGATTTCCAAGCTGTTGATGTTAGCAATGAAAAGCTCAGTATAATCTGCTTTCCAATCAATTTTTTCAATAAATAAGAGTTTGCATTTTCCTGCCTATGTGTGTGTGTGTGTCTCTGTCTGTCTGTCTGTGCATCAATGTGTTTGTGCATCAATGTGTGTGCATGTGCGTCAATGTCTGTGTACATCACTATGTGTGTATGTGTGTGTGTGTGTTTTTGTGTGTGTGTGTGTGTGTGTGTGTGTGTGTGTGTGTGTGTGTGTGTGTGTGTTGTGTGTGTGTGTGTGTGTGTGTGTGTGTGTGTGTGTGTGTAAGAGAGAAAGAGAAACCAAGACAGACAGAGAGACAGACAGACAGACAAGGAGGTATGTTAAGTATGACAGACAGACAGACAGACAGAGAGAAAGACTTTGAACATGAACATGAACATGAACAAGATTTATTCTTCAGGCCACCAGCCCCAAGAATGGGGTAAACAAAGCATAGCAAAGCAAAGCAAATAATGCAAAAATAAAATGAAACCTCATGACATATATGGCAACTGCTAAAACATATCAAGTGTGAACATGTGTCTTTTTAGATTAAACTGACCTCTTTTAAATGATGTTATTTGTTTGTCAAGTCTCCAAGTTTTCAACAAAATCCTGCCTTATTTTTAAGGCATTAAAAAGATATAAACTTAGCGTACGAATGGTAAATACAGAGCCATATTTCAACACATTTACGTATGGTTGATCGATTGGGACCAAGTACTTATACCTTAGATTTTCATACAGAATACAATTTCTTATAAAATGTTCTTCATCTTCCACTACCTTGCACAACTTACACATGTAGTCAGTATCCTTCTTAAAAGTTCTCCTGAAAGATGATCCATTAATTGGTAGCAAGCCGAGACGAAGCTTAACTAAACAATCCCTAAAACATTTTATATCCATGTATTCGAAATAAAGTTCACATCCAAAGTCAGCTTTAAACAGTCTATATGTCTGATATATGTCTTTAGCCACTATAGACCCATTCCACTCTTGTAAATATACATCTATCATTCTTTGCTTAAACAACGATATAAAAGTATGTTCACAACCAACTCCTTGCTCCAACCAGGCATACCCAAAACCAAGAGTAAACAAGGTATGTTTAAGTAGGTAGGACCACTCATTTTTTCAGATGTCATAGAATTTGATGTTTGTTATCTCAAATGAAAGATAGTAGCAAGATCAAGTAGTATGCAAAATTTCATATCATTATCTTAGACGGTTTTTGAGATATACCACTTTAAAAATTTTCAGATGGGATAAAAATGTCATTTCGTTATTTAAAGCCTTATTTGGACATCTCCCTCATGCTTATTATGAACCTGACAGTGCTGAAACTAGTTTTATATTGTTTTATGCTACTTTGAAGAAACAAATATCTAAAAAGCAGAAAAATAAGTCAAAGGAAACAAATGGAATTTTACATCAAAATCAGAGAAAAATTCTAAAAATAGCTCGCGAATTGAGCTGAAAGGGGTACTTTACCCTCCTGTAAAAATCTCAAGAATGCCTAAAAGTGTCTAAGATCTATATTACAGCTTGTACTTATTACTCAGATGCTATGTATTTTTTTAAAAGCTAAAAATCATGTAGAGGCAAACTGCAGTCATCCCAAACACCCCTATGACAACAATTTGTGAAGCATAAAACCTGTCCAAATAATAACACAAAACCAGCCCATAGGCATATCATCATATCTCAGCTTCTAATTGACTGACAGAAATGGTACACCTATCAAAATGTTTGTCTTTAAACAGTGAGTCTTTTTAAAGGGCATTCGAAGTGATTCTGGTCCCCCCTCCACTCCTCTCCCCCCCCTCCCCCCCCCCCCCCCCCCCCCCCCCCCCCCCCCTCAATAGGCAATAACATCATATCTCGGCTTCTAATTGACTGATAGAAATGGTACACACTATCAAAATATTTGTCTTTAAACAGTGATCCTTTTTAAAGGGCATTCCAAGTGATTCTGGTTCCCCCCTTCCACTTCTCCTCCCCCCCCCCCCCCCCCCCCCCCCCCCATAGCATAACTCATACTCGCCTTCTAATTGCCGAAGAACATCCCCCCCTATCAAAAATTTGTCTTTAAAACGTGAGGTCTTTTTAAAGGGTCATTCCAAGTGATTCTAGTTCCCCCCCCCCCTCCACTCCTCTCCCCCCCTCCCCCCCCCCCCCCCCCTCAATAGGCATTAACATCATATCTCAGCTTCTAATTGACTAATAGAAATGGTACACCTATCAAAATATTTGTCTTGAAACAGTGAGTCTTTTTAAAGAGCATTCCAAGTTATTCTGGTCCCCCCCCACCTCACCCCCCCCCCCACCACCCCCCCCCCCCCCCCACTCAGCCCCCCCTCCCCCTCATAGGCATTATTAACATCATATATGTTTCTAATTGACTGACAAAAATGGTACACCTATCAAAATGTTTGTCTTGAAACAATGCACATGTCTTTATAAGGCCATTCCAAGTGATTCTGTTTGTTTTTTCCCCTACCCCCCCCCCCCCTCCCTTGTCTTGTCAAGCATCTTCTGTACAATATATCATAGGTGTACTCATGTGATCATCTGTGTTCTTTTATTAATTTTTTTTTTTTTAGGTTTCTGGTGAGCTTACATGTTGCATTGTGATGTTGCATGTATCCTTTTTGTGCCCCGTGATTTTAACCTTTGCATAGTTTCTTCCTAAATATATCACAGACCTCCTAGACCTCTGCTGAAATATCTTTCACTGTGTGACATACTGTTGCAATGCCTGTATGATATAGACTTATCAGTGTTGTATTTTTTAACATTTTTCTTGTACAATTAAAAATGCAAATTTGGACATTTTTGTGAGTTGCCTAATCGGTGTGTATTCTTAGTGTCTGTACATTTTATTTAAGTGTGCATACATGCAAGTATGAATTGTAGAGGTATGAGTGGTGTGTGTGTGTGTCAAAGTCAAAGTCAAAGTCAAACTTTTATTTCCAGATGGTACATTGAGTAAGCAGTCCAATTGCTTTTTTTCATCAAGCCATCCATCTAAAAAATAAAATAAAAATTTTTTTTTAAAAATAAAAAAGGAGAAAAAAAGAGAGAATAATCATATTTGAACAAGGAAAAACTTAAAGAAGATATGTGGTACAAATGAAAAGATTAAAAATGAACTTGAAAAATATGCACACCAAAAGAAGAAACTAACACACACACACACACACACACACACACACACACACACACACACACACACACACACATATATATATATATATTATATATATATATATATATATATATATATATATATATATCACACAAGGAAAATAATGCATGGTTCCTTAAAAATCGTTTTACACACACACATACAAACCTATATCAATATCCTCCTCCAAAACAAGTACGGTGCATACAAAGAAAAACAATACATTACAAAGCAATGGATTCAAAGCAGAAAGGAAAGACAATCACATTAATTGCCTTCCTTTTTCTCAGTCTTTCACTCCCAAACACTTGTGTTTATAGATTTACACAAAACATGTCAGCGTTCTAACAAATAACTGCATTCAGGTACATAAAAAAATCGCAACTAACTTGAGCACCAGCTCATCAATTGTATAATTAAAAAATCAATCAATAATTTTTTTTTTAATTAAAAAAAATATATATAAAAAAATAATAAAATAAAAAATATATATAACAAACAAACAAACAAACAAACAAACAAAATAATTTTAAAAAAAAAAAAAAAAACCCAAACAACAAAAAATAATCCCACAAAAGGCACATACAAGAAAAAAAAAAAAAAAAAAAAATTCCTATAACTAAATATCTCATGTACTGTATCAACACACACACACACACACACACACACACACACACACACACACACACACACACACCACACACAATGTGTGTGTGTGTGTGTGTGTGTGTGTGTGTGTGTGTGTGTGTGTGTGTGTGTGTGGTGTGTGTGTGTGTGTGTGAATCTTGTGTGTGTGTGTGTGTGTGTGTGTGTGTGTGTGTGTGTGTGTGTGTGTGTGTGTGTGTGTGTGTTGTGTGTGTGAATCTTGTGTGTGTGTGTGTGTGTGTGTGTGTGTGTGTGTGTGTGTGTGTGTGTGTGTGTGTGTAATATATATATATATATTGTATTTGTGTGTGTGTGACTTTGTGTGACTGTGTGTGTGTGTTGTGTGTGTGTGTGTGTGTGTGTGTGTGTGTGTGTGGTGTGTGTGTGTGATAAAAATTAGTATTGAAGAGGCTTGTTTGTGCACAATAAAATCATTACAAAGTTTTCACTTTTTCTTGTGTTTTTTTTCTTTCTAACTACATGTTTGGTGAAACAAAACAACTTAATGAAAAAGAAGTGAAGAAAGTTCATGTACTGCTTAAAATGTGAAACCAACAGAGAGAACAAAGTTTTACTCAATTTGATTAGCACTTGTATGCTCTGATTAAAAAAAAAAAAAGTTTTGTTTTGCATGAATTTAAATGGATGCATTCACGAGTGATTTCTAATCGTTAAATCACTATTTCTGTTAAAAATGCGGTCTTACATGCACACAGACACAACAAACGGTAAACAAAATCGGCCAAATCTCTATTAGAAATTAGATCTAGGCAAGAGTTATCATTCTTGCATTCGTTTTCACGATGTTTCGTCGAACATTTCGGCACGATATAACAAAGTACAGATCCTAAGAAAAAAACAAACACTACTAGAAACTATTTAGAATGAATCATCACCTCATTTATTGTTATAATAGAAAAATTTCACGCGAGCTCATAAATTCTGAGAGCACCCTTCGATGACCTAGTTCTTCGCTCCCTGCGATCCCAGTCCGGGATAAACTTGCGATCAACGATAAGTTTTTAAATCTAAAATCATCGAGATTCGATAGTAACTACGTACAAAATAAAAGCACAGCATTTACTTCTTCAGATGTGAGTGTAAATGCGCTGTACACATCGAAAATCTCTATCGACGTTCGCAAGTCTGAAGCATCTATGTGTAGACTCGCTAAGGCCGCCATTTTGGTCAGTTAGAAAAGGGGGGTGCTGTATGCAAACGAGAATAAGACGTCATTTAACGGAAATAACTGATAAACTGAAATGAGGTTTTTGTTCTTAAACAAACGAGCTTTTTAATGCTGTGTTGGATTTTTTTGTACGATTAATAGGAAAATTTCTACGACTTCCGAAAAATGTAGAAAATTTTTAAACGCATTATACTGTATTTTAAAAAAACTTCACTAAAGTGTCTCTCATATAATGGGTTAGTGGAGAGTTTCTTCTTTCCAATGGTATGCGCTATGAATAGGTTTGTAGAGTGAAAGGGTGACAGATTGTGTTGGAAGACGAAGCACGAAAATTCACCGAGTCGCGTTTTCAGCCAGTGAGGCTCCGGCAGCGGCGAGTTTTTAAGTTTATTACCGATATTAAATCATCGCTCGCACTTATCCAGTCATAATTCTTGCAAAATGATATTACAGACGTTAAGTTAATGCATTAAACTTTTTACTAGTATATATTTTTTTAGCTTTCTTTTAGATTTGGATGGAGAAATTTGGGTGCAAAGTAGATCTAATTTGTCACTTTCCACTACGCTTTACACGTTAGCGGCTGCCGTGGTCCTACCTAGTTTAAGTAAAGTTAGGCGGCGGCCATAGTAAACCCGTCGTTTTGACGCCGTCAAAACGACGGGCCGGGTGAAAAATGCTGCCCGGCTGAATTACTCTGTGGCGTCACTGAAAACGGCTGAGCGTGGCCATAGTAGACCCGGCCCGGCCCGTTCTTTTTAACCCGTCGTTTTGACGTTCGAGCAACACGTCCGTTTGCCGGGTCGACGGAAAGGAAAATAATCAAGAAAAACTTATTTATGGTGCTTCAAAAATTCTGACTACACAAACTAGTAAATTAACCTTTCCCGATTACATTCCAATGGTTTTGATAAAAGTTTTGGGGGGAGATTTTTCGTAAAACACTTTTTATGTCGAACTATTTTCTGTCGATTTGCGTCACAGCGGCAGCCTCATTTTTGCGTCACTCGCAGTCTCGGGGTGACCATATTGTCAAAAGAGATTGACTATGCACTTTCCACGATCGCTTTACCGTAGCGACTGCCGTGCGAACACGTGACCTGTTTAATGTAAGCTTACCCAGCATGTTTTGCCATATTCGTCCAAGTTAACAAGCATTAGATAAGCTTGCTTGGGAAGTCTATCTAGTCTATGTCCATTTTTAAAAGCTTAAACCAGTATCGAATGCACCTGACTGCACTGTTTACATATAATGGATAACGTCCTATTTCTCCATAAACAAATTTATTTGGTATAGTAAACCCGGCCCGTCCCGTTGTTTTGACGGCCGTCTCTTTGACGGGAGAACGGATCCGTCAAAGCGGCCATAGTCAACCCGGCCCGTCTCTTTCTGACAATACGGTCACCCGAGACTGCGAAGTGACGCAAAAATGAGGCTGCCGCGGTGACGCAAATCGACAGAAAATAGGCCGCGGCCATAGTAAACCCGTCGTTTTGACGCCGTCAAAACGACGGGCCGGGTGAAAAATGCTGCCCGGCTGAATTACTCTGTGGCGTCACTGAAAACGGCTGAGCGTGGCCATAGTAGACCCGGCCGGCCCGTTCTTTTTAACCCGTCGTTTCGACGTTCGAGCAACACGTCCGTTTGCCGGGTCGACGGAAAGGAAAATAATCAAGAAAAACTTATTTATGGTGCTTCAAAATTCTGACTACACAAACTAGTAAATTAACCTTTCCCGATTACATTCCAATGGTTTTGATAAAGTTTTGGGGGGAGATTTAACGTAAAAACACTTTTAATGTCGAACTATTTTCTGTCGATTTGCGTCACCGCGGCAGCCTCATTTTTGCGTCACTAGCAGTCTGGGGTGACCATATTGTCAGAAAGAGACGGGCCGGGTTGACTATGGCCGCTTTGACGGATCCGTTCTCCCGTCAAAGAGACGGCCGTCGAAACAACGGGACGGGCCGGGTTTACTATGGCCGTAGCCTAGTGGAACGTTTAGAAAACGTTTACATGCCATGGTATGTATCTTTTCAATATTGCTCAGTCTATGAAGACCCCACATCTCAGACCCATACAAGAGAATTGGCAGTACCTGCGCATCAAAAATTCGAAAAAAAACAATCCTTTGAAATGTCATTTAGTTTTGATATATGTTTCACGCATTCAACACATGCATGCCTTCCTTTCATGGCAAGAGCATCTACACCTCTGTTCAGGCTCATTCTCGTGGTAAAAACAAATCCTAGATAACTGTATTTATTAACCACTTCTAATACACTGCCACCTAACTTCCATTTTTCCTTCTTACCCAAAAATCCACCTTTGCGAAATACCATAACTTTTGTCTTGTCGATGTTAACATTCAAAAACATTTTTGTACATGCATTGTATAGACTGTTAATTTGGTTTTGTAAACCATCCGCAGTATATGATAACAGAACTATATCATCAGCAAACAAAAGAAGATACAATTCAAGAAAACTGGGCAACAACTGTATACCATGAAGACCGTTAGTATCAACTGCTGAAGCTACTTCATTTATATACAATGAAAACAATATCGGACTCAACACACATCCCTGTCTTAGACCGATTGGACAATAAAAAAATTCAGTTAGTCTGCTCTCGATACGCACACAAGACACCACCGATTCATACATGGCAATAACAGCATTTAGATATTTCCCCTGAATTCCATTTTGATTCATAATATTGAACAAAGGCTGACGTTGAACAGAGTCAAAGGCTTTCCTCAGATCGACAAAGCATGCATAAGTTTTCCTCTTTTCTTTGCTAAACACTTCTCGACCACTGCTTGGAGTGTAAAAATATGATCTGCTGTGGAATAACCACTTCTGAATCCAGCTTGTGACTGTCAGTTTTTCATGATCTTCAGCCCACTGCACAAGTCTTTTGTTTAGAACCGAGGTATAACATTTACTAGTCAAGCTCAATAAAGAAACTCCCCTGTAATTATCAGTTAAACTGCCATCTCCCTTTTTCAGAATTGGTACAATAATGGCTTTTGCCCATTGATTTGGGTACACAGTATTATCAAACAAGATATTGAACAATTTGGTTAAAAAGCGCACAGCCAGATTGTCTGCTAGCTTTAACATTTCTGCCAAGATGTTATCAACACCACAAGCCTTGCCTCTTTTTAAGTGTTGTAAGGCATCAGCAACTTCCTTTTCAGAGATAGGCTGATTAAGCTGACAGCTTAAGTCATTGCCTTCTGCTTGTACAAGGCCAGTAGCTGGTCTCATACTGGTGTTTATTGTGTTTTCGTTAAACAATTGCTGAAAATGATTGAACCACTGATCATCAGTTATATCTTTACAGATTTTTGTTTTTTGCCTTCCTGAAACTTGCTTAAGTTCTTTCCAAAAGTGCTTGCTATTTTTACCAAGAGAAGCCAAGTACTTGGCTTTTTCTCGCTTATGTCTAGTTTTTTTGCATTTAATCAACTTTTTATAGTCAGTTCGTGCCTTTACGTACAAAAATCGATCATTATCTCCCTTCGACCAACGGAACTTTGACAGACATTGTCGTGCTTTATGTTTAGCATCTTTACATTCTGCATCAAACCAACGGGCATCTTGCTGGTTATTCCCAATGCAGACACGCCTTCTCATACATTCACTGGCCTGTAATAATGCATTTGTGAAAGTTTCCAATGCCCCATCAATATTATGGTCTAGCAATGAAAAAGCATGCATACACATATCCTGCATTTCATCTGAACAAAGATTTGACAGAAAACTACCCTCCTTTGTATCATCCCAGACCAATTTGTTGACCCATTTCTTAATGCTTGTGTTTGCAGTACACAAATCATTTTTACTTTTACGTAGTGTCAGCATAACAGGAAAATGTGGCGAGTCAATAAAAGTAACAGTCTTAACAGCATGAACCAAATCAGCAACACACAGCTCTCTAGACATAATGACATAATCAATTGTGCTTCCCCCATTTGGTGAAACAAATGTCAACGACTCATCAAAACCAAACTGACACAAACCATTCAACACAACACAATCAAATATGGAACATACATTCAACAATTCTTTCCCAAAAGTGTTCACCTCTTTGTCATCAGATTTTCTTTCAAATAACAAGTCTGCCCTTTTATCTACACTTCTGTGATTCCAGATTTCCACATCTACATCCACACTCATAGGCAAAGCATTCATACAACCTGTCCGTGCATTCAAATCGCTCATTATGATCAAAGAAAATTCCCCTCTCACTACATGCAAATCCACAATACACTGCTCTAGCACTTCTATTCCATAACCATTGTTAGCTGTGTTCCAGTATTTACTGTCATATGGATGGATGTACAGACACACCAAGATGATATTTTTCTGAACGTTAAACAGCGATTTATCTATCTCTAAAACAATCAAATGCTCATAATGTGTTTCAATTCTGTGCACAAGCTTTGATAAAGCCTTATGTACAAAGACAAGCACGCCACCAGAATTCCTATAACTGTTCGACAG
The DNA here is from genome assembly GCA_030674155.1 of Stramonita haemastoma. NCBI lineage: Eukaryota > Metazoa > Mollusca > Gastropoda > Neogastropoda > Muricidae > Stramonita > Stramonita haemastoma. Next base: position 56,264 of record JASPKP010000163.1, on the reverse strand, counting down.
CTTCACTGCTTTCGAAATATGTATATTGTAATCACTGAATGCAGAATAAGTATAATTTTCAGAAGCTACAAAAGTTTCATTTAATGCAAAAATATCGTAACACAACAGTGACTGGATTACATCTTTAATGTCCAGTTTTCTTAACCAGCCATTGCAGTTCCATGTACATATTTTTATTTCCCCTGGGCTTCGGCCACACCCCTATTTAGTTTTAACCCCTCTCCCCCCTCTCCCATTACCACCACCCCCACCACGCCCTCTCTATTGCTGTTTTGGCCCTTTGCTGGCTGGTCTAACCCACTACTGCAGTGTGGATGTTTGTGTGGGTGTGCGGAGTTCTCCAGGCCCCGTGGATGACACTGCTCGCCCTCTGTGGCGTGTGTTGACAGGGCTTCTTGGTCCCAATCCAATTGCAGAGGTGCTGCTTCTCCGTGTGTCTCGTGCCTCACGTACTTTCTCCAGTTGTGACCTGTCACCTCGGTCAAGGTTGTGCTGAGACCTGTCAGGTGGCCTCTGAGATCGTGAGACATTGAGGTCTGGGTACTGCAACACTGGAAGCGAAAGTGCTTGCTGTGAAGAGGGCATGGAGTCATCGTCTTCATCTTCGCTTCTTCCCAGATCAGGGGGAGGGAAGTCATTGAACCAACCCTGCCTGTCATTGTTGAGGGCTGCTCTCTGCTCAGTTGCTTTTCTTGGCCGTCCATCATTAATTTTTCGTGTACTGTTTCTGTTCCTGTACATAGGACCATTTCTCTTCAGAACTGTAACTCTGTTCTGACTGATGTCATACGTGAAAATTCCCTCTTCTGAGATCAGTTTGTCAAAGCGTAGTTTGGGTTTCTGACCAGCACTGTACAGCTCTGTTGCCTTGTCTCTGAGACCTTGGCGTTTCTGGCGTACTGTAGCCGAAAAATCCTCCCTAACGTACACGTCGGCGAACCTATCTGATGATTTCAGCTTTCGAGTACTTCTCAGGATCCTGTCTTTCTGTTTGCAGGAAAGCAGTTTTACCACAATGGCATTACCCTTCTGTGTTCTGTGAGTTCTTTCAATCATAATGTCTTCTGTGATTTCCATTCCTTCCCTGATCACTGTTCTGACCTGTCTCTCACAATCCTCCCAGCTTTCTTTCTCCTGGTTCTTCTGTATTCCAAAGAACAGTAGGTTATTTCTTCTGCTGTAGTTTTCAAGAAAGTCACACTTCTGTGTAATAGAGTCCAGATGATTCTTTAGACTATTGTTCTCTTCTTGCAACTGATCACACTGAAGTCGAAGATCTGTGATTTCTTCCTGAAACTGTTGGTGTTTTTGTTCTATGATGGCCATCTGAGCACTCACAAATACCTTCATGTCATCCACTGCTCCCTCTATACGCTCAGCCTGTCTGTCGTGCTTCTCCTCCATTCTCTTCACGCAGGTCTGCATTTCTAGCATGCCCTTCATGACAGTCTCCATGTTTGGCCTTGCTGTGGATCAGGTCGTTCCCTGGCGTCACGGTCAGCACCTTCCTTACAGCTACTTCTCTTGGATAGGGAAGGCTTCTGTGCACCAATGACATCTTTTGGGGGAGAGTCTGGGCCAGGATTTGATTCTACATCACCACATGTCATCAGATAGCATGACAAGAAAACAAAAGCAACAGCTGTCAACATGCCAAACCTGGATGATCTGTATTTCCGTATAACAGACTGCTGGAAGATTGCTGTTTTGAACGAAAACACTTCACTGTCTGCAGCATTAATGTCCCCTTATCTGTTCATGAGGGCTATAGTATGCTACAGAATGCATGTTGGAAACATTTTAAAAAGAAACAAGGTATTGGTTCTCACCAGAATGATGATGTAACCCATTTATTATCTTTTGATAAGATTAAATGCCGTAACTCTCATGAATATAGAAATGTTGTATCTCTTATTTATAGATTCAAGCTAAATGCCCTTAGATCGAAATTTTCAAAAAAAGCAACATGTATCTGTGGCGAAAATATTACAATAAGTCACATTCTTTTAGAATGCAGAGATTTGAAAAACTTTTTACCTGTTTTCACATACGTTTGCTTAGAGCAAATTCTAAAAGACATTTCGCTAATGAAAGAAATTGTATTGTCATTAAGTCATAGTCCTATTATCAGGTTTTTATGATGTAATGGTTATTTTTTAATTTTTATTTTTTAAACTAGTTATATGAATTGCAAAGTTAGTGTTTAAGATGTTATTTCTTTCTTTTTATTATTCTTGTTCTATGGTTTTAATTTTTGGTTCATATAGTTGTTTAATGCAGAAATTTAGCTATGTGCCCATCCCAACCCCCCCCCCCCCACCCCCCCCCCCCCACCCCCCTCCATACACACACTCACTCACTCATATACACTTTCCCGTCTGATATCACTATTTAGTGGAAGGACGTTAAACTGAAGAACTAACTAACTTCACTGTCTATGGACACACACACAAAGTGTCTTCCCATTGCATCACACCCTTTAGGCAGCAACAAAATGCCAACAGGCCTGAAGAATGTTGATTTATGCCCTAGAATGTTTAACAAAGTGTCAACAAACTTTCCTGTCAGTTGTCTGTGCTGCTGGGCACTCACTGGCATGATGAAAGGTTTCTTAAATACTGTAGTGTTTCAAGATACAAGGAAAGAAAAACACATTGCCATTTAGCCAACAGTTAATCCAGAATTGTAATGAGGAAAAGTTTTATTGCGTTCTTCTGTATTCAGATTACTTGATATATAGAACTTTTGAAGACTTGTCTATTGTTTTATTGAAGGTGATTCTTTTTCTTTCTTGCGTAAGTTTAAAATGACGTAAGGAACTGGTATGACGTAATAATATTGAAGATGTCATAACATTCTCATTGTTCAGATCTAAAAGATTAATTTAACTAAAGCCTCACCAACCAGAAAAACAGCAAATAAACCCAAAACAACGGGAAAAAAAAAACACATTAACACAACCGCCCCAACTCCTCTCCTCTACAACTTGACACAGGCTCTGGAACTCAGTATTAAAGACACAGAAAAACTGACCAGATGACAATGGGTGGCACTGGCACAGGCCACTGGAATGGCCACGGTTGGTTGACTCACATTGATAAAACAGATAAAATCAAAAACTAAACCAAAAACTTTGTCACAGAGAATTTCCCAGGTTGAGCGTTACAATAACGAAGTCAAATTGACACAAGGCACAGCACATTGATGATGAAGAACATTATAAAATAATTTTTAAACACAGAGACAAAAACTCAAGCTGTTTCATTATCAAGGGCAGACCACCCTCCTGAGTTAGAGAAAGACTTTGAGAGAGAGAGAAAGACTTTGAGAGAGAGAGAGAGAAGAGAGAGAGAGAGAGAGGAGAGAGAGGAGGAGAGAGAGAGAGAGAGAGAGAGAGAGAGAGAGAGAGAGAGGAGAGAGAGAGAGAGAGAGAGAGAGAGGGAAGGAGACCTTGGGGACAAGCCTGAAGACATCATCATATTTACAAGACTTGTGTTTGCGTGTTTGTGCGTGCATGCGTTTGTGCATGCGCGCCTGTGTGTTTGTGTGTCTCTCTCTCTGTCTGTGCATCAATGTGTTTGCGCATCAATGTGTGTGCATGTGTGTCAATGTCTGTGTACATCACTATGTGTGGTGTGTGTGTGTGTGTGTGTGTGTGTGTGTGTGTGTGTGTGTGTGTGTGTGTGTGTGTGTGTGTGTGTCTGTGTCTGTGTCTGTGTACGAGAGAGAGAGAAAAACCAAGAAAGACAGAGAGACAGACAGACAGACAGACAGACAGACAGAGAGAAAGACTTTGAGAGAGGAGAGAAGAGAGAGAGAGAGAGAGAGAGAGGAGAGAGAGAGAGAGAGAGAGAGAGAGAGGAGAGGAGAGAGGAGAGAGAGAGAGAGAGAGAGAGAGAGAGAGAGAGAGAGAGAGAGAGAGAGAGAGAGAGAGAGAGAAGAGAGAGAGAGAGAAAGGGAAGGAGGGATGGAGAGAAAGAGAGAGACAGACATATAGATAGACAGACAGAGACAGACAGACAGACAGACAGACAGACAAACAGAGGCATAGACAGAACTACAAAGACAAAGATACAGAGACATAGAGGGAGAGAGAGGAAGGGCGATAAAGAGAGACAGACAGACAAACAGAGAAACAGAGAAAGAGAGAGGGAGACAGACATAGACAGAGAAAGACAGAGACAGAGAGAAAGAGAAAGATAGAGAGAGACAGACAGACAGAGACAGAGAGAGACACAGAGACAGAGGTAGAGAGACAGGTAGAGAAAGAGAAAGAAAGAGACAGGGCCAGAGAAAAGGAAAGAGAGAGAGATATATATCAGTACTTACTACATGTGCCGCTCTGACAGACTGCATTGTTCTCACACTTATTGTTATCAGAGTCACAGCCACTGGAGCCTGCTGGGAATTCTGTAACATTGACACACATTGTAAGCATTCTTCCTTGATCTAGTGGCTACATCCCCCTCCCTCCTCATAATCTATCTCCATGCCTTTCCTTTATGCTTGTTTGGTATGAGTGTGTGTAGTAGCAGTAGTAGTAGTAGTCGTAGTAGTAGTAGTTAGTAGTAGTAGTAGTAGTAGTAGTAGTAGTAGTAGTAGTAGTAGTAGTAGCAGTAGCAGTAGTAGCATTAGCATTAGTAGTAGTAGTTCTTCAGTTTAACGTCCTTCCACTAAATAGTGAAATCAGACGGGAAGGTGTATAGTGTATGTGTGGACGTGTGTGTGTGTATGAGGTGGGAGGGGGGGGTGTGCACATAAGCTAATCATCGGCAATAAAGAAACATAAATCAGATTAAGTATAAACAAGAAACTTTGAAAAGGAAGAAATAACAACTCAAACACTAACATTGCAATACCTACAACTAATAAACTTCGAAGTACTACAAGCATCTGATAATAGGACTGTGAATGACAATATAATATCTTTCATCAAAGAGGCATTTTAAAGAATTTGGTCTAAGCGAAGGGCTGGGAAGGTGGGTAAAAATACCACAGAGTTAGCCATTTCAAAACAAAGCAACAGAGGAAAATGATCTGATCCTGTTCTCTACTGTACATCTGATCTACACTTGTTTGTAACCAAATTTTAATCCACAACACTGTCACCAGCTTCAAACACATATGTACAACACCCATCAAGGTCACCATGACAAAATCCATTCAAAATACTTAAACCCAGACTACTGCACATGTTCAACAAAGACTTTTTAGATGTGTTCAGTGTTTGATCTTCAGAACAACGAATGTTTTCATCACATGACAACACATTTTTGTCCGCAAAATCAAACACAATTTCATTAGCAGCGTATTCCTCCAGACATTCCTCCAGAGTATAAACACTGTTTCAAATGTCTAACGAAGTAAAGTAGAGAGACTTCTCTAGATGTACATAAGCACACACAAATAACATATCTTTATCAACATTAAACAAATTTTGGTCAAACACAAACGATCTTTGTTGAGAGAGAGAGAGAGAGAGAGAGAGAGAGAGAGAGAGAGAGAGAGAGAGAGAGAGAGAGAGAGAGAGAGAGAGAGAGAGAGAGAAGAGAGAGAGAGGAGAGAGGGAGAGAGAGAGAGAGGGGGGGGGAAGGAGGGAGGGAGGGAGAGAAAGAGAGACAGACAGACAGACAGAGACAGACAGACACACAGACAAACATAGGCATAGACAGAACTACAAAGACAAAGACACAGAGACATAGAGAGAGAGGAAGGGCGCTAAAGAGAGACAGACAGAGAGAGAGAGAGAGAGAGGGAAGGAGGGAGGGAGGGAGAGAAAGAGAGACAGAGAGACAGACAGACAGAGAAAGACAGACACACAGACAAACTGAGGCATAGACAGAACTACAAAGACAAAGATACAGAGACATGAAGAGAGAGAGAGAGGAAGGGCGATAAAGAGAGAGAGACAGACAAACAGAGAAACACAGAGACAGAGGGAGACAGACATAGACAGAGAGAGACAGAGACAGACACACAGAGAAAGAGAAAGATAGATAGAGAGAGACAGACAGACAGAGACAGAGAGAGACACAGAGACAGAGGTAGAGAGACAGGTAGAGAAAGAGAAAGAGAAAGAAAGAGACAGGGCCAGAGAAAAGGAAAGAGAGAGAGATATATATCAGTACTTACTACATGTGCCACTCTGACAGACTGCATTGGTCTCACACTTATTGTTATCAGAGCCACAGCCACTGGAGCCTGCTGGGAATTCTGTAACATTGACACACATTGTAAGCATTCTTCCTTGATCTAGTGGCTACATTCCCCTCCCTCCTCATAATCTATCACCATGCCTTTCCTTTAAGCTTGTTTGGTGTGTGTGTGTGTCGTAGTAGTAGTAGTAGTAGTAGTAGTAGTAGTAGTAGTAGTAGTAGTAGTAGTAGTAGTAGTAGTAGCATTAGTAGTAGTAGTTCTTCAGTTTAACGTCCTTCCACTAAATAGTGAAATCAGATGGGAAGGTGTATAGTGTATGTGTGGACGTGTGTGTGTGTATGAGGGGGGGGGGGGGGGGTTGCACATAAGCTAATCATCGGCAATAAAGAAACATAAATCAGATTAAGTATAAACAAGAAACTTTGAAAAGGAAGAAATAACAACTCAAACACTAACATTGCAATACCTACAACTAATAAACTTTGAAGTACTACAAGTATCTGATAATAGGACTGTGAAAGACAATACAATATCTTTCATCAAAGAGGCATTTTAAAGAATTTGGTCTAAGTGAAGGGCTGGGAAGGTGGGTAAAAATGTTTTTAGATCTCGACAATAAGAATATGAGCATTGTTTTAACACTGGATTTGAAAGTATCAAAAGTAGGCTTTTGGCGAAGTGAGAGAGGGAGGTCATTCCAGGCGGATGGTCCATAAACAGAGAAAGAGCGACGGCCAACAGTGTTTTGTTTGAATCTAGGTGTTCGAAAGCCATGTATCTGGGGCTGAACAAATGGAATGGGATGGAATATACAGAAGACGACAGTTACAGAGATTAGATGGTGCAGATTTGTGGACACATTTGAAACAAGATGTATGTCAGTTTTTCTGGGACAGGTAGCCGGTACAGAGATTGAAGAAGAGGAGAGATGTGTTCAGATTTTTTTTCTTTCCAAGGACTAGACAACTTGCATAGTTTTGTGTATGTTGAAGACAGTGAATGCTTGTATTCTCTTCTGGCCTGGCAAAAAATAGAGCGATCACCATTATCTTTAGTTTTAAGGAATTTTCTTAAAAAGTTGCGAACATTTGTCCTTGCAACTTTACAGTCTTGATCAAACCATTCCCTTTTACTTCTGTTTCAATCTACGTAAATTTTGCATTTCATGCACTCAGCCTTTTCCCTCAGAATATCGTTCAACATCTCTAGTGCTTTATCGGCGTCAGTTTCAATTAGCTGAGCTGCTTTTTGAAACTTTTGCTGAGTTTCCAAGCTGTTGATGTTAGCAATGAAAAGCTCAGTATAATCTGCTTTCCAATCAATTTTTTCAATAAATAAGAGTTTGCATTTTTCTGTGTCCGTATACAACAAAGAGTTAGCCATTTCAAACCAAAGCAACAGAGGAAAATGATCTGATCCTGTTCTCTACTGTACATCTGATCTACACTTGTTTGTAACCAAATTTTAATCCACAACACTGTCACCAGCTTCAAACACATGTGTACAACACCCATCAAGGTCACCATGACAAAATCCATTCAAAATACTTAAACCCAGACTGCTGTACATGTTCAACAAAGACTTTTTAGATGTGTTCAGTGTTTGATCTTCAGAACAACGAATGTTTTCATCACATGACAACACATTTTTGTCTGCAAAATCAAACACAATTTCATTAGCAGCGTATTCCTCCAGACATTCCTCCAGAGCATTAACACTGTTTCAAATGTCTAACGAAGTGAAGTAGAGAGACTTCTCTAGATGTACATAAGCACACACAAATAACATATCTTTATCAACATTAAACAAATTTTGGTCAAACACAAACAATAAATACTGTCCACAATCACAAGGGAGATTATGTACATATCTACCTACCAACCTACCTACCTACCTACCTACGTATCTATCTATCTATCTATCTATCTATCTATCTATCTATCTATCTATCTATCTATCTATCTATCTATCTATCTATCTATCTATCCCTTAGTCTGGCGACCGTGGGGACACCCCTGAAGACATGATCATATTTACAAGACTTGTGTGTGCGTGTTTGTCCGTGCGTTCGTGCATGCGTTTGTGCATGCGTGCCTGTGTGTGTGTGTCTCTCTCTGTCTGTGCATCAATGTGTTTGTGCATCAATGTGTGTGCATGTGAGTCAATGTCTCTGTATATCACTATGTGTGTATGTGTGTGTGTGCGTGTGTGTGTGTGTGTGTGTGTGTGTGTGTGCGTGTGTGTGTGTGTGTTGTGTGTGTGTGTGTGTGCGTGTGCGTGTGTGTGTGTGTGTAAGAGAGAGAAAGAGAAAAACCAAGAAAGACATAGAGACAGACAGACAGACAAGGAGTTAGTTAGTTCTTCAGTTTAACGTCTTTCCACTTAATAGTGATATCAGACGGGAAAGTGTATATGAGTGAGTGAGTGTGTGTATGGAGGGGGTGGGAGGGGGGGTGGGGGGGTTGGGATGGGCACATAGCTAAATTTCTGCATTAAACAACTATATGAACCAAAAATTAAAACCATAGAACAAGAATAATAAAAACAAAGAAATAACATCTTAAACACTAATTTTGCAATTCATATAACTAGTTAAAAAAAAAAAAATAATAATAATAATAATAACCATTACATCATAAAAACCTGATAATAGGACTATGACTTAATGACAATACAATTTCTTTCATTAGCGAAATGTCTTTTAGAATTTGCTCTAAGCAAACGTATGTGAAAACAGGTAAAAAGTTTTTCAAATCTCTGCATTCTAAAAGAATGTGACTTATTGTAATATTTTCGCCACAGATACATGTTGCTTTTTTTGAAGATTTCGATCTAAGAACATTTAGCTTGAATCTATAAATAAGAGATACAACATTTCTATATTCATGAGAGTTACGGCATTTGATCTTATCAAAAGATAATAAATGGGTTACATCATCATTCTGGTGAGAACCAATGCTTTGTTTCTTTTTAAAATGTTTCCAACATGCATTCTGTAGCATGCTATAGCCCTCATGAACAGATAAGGGGACATTAATGCTGCAGGACCCATCAGTGTGCTTTGCTCCACATTTTGCTACTTTGTCAACTATTTCATTAAAGTAGATACCACAATGGGAAGGAATCCAGCAAAAGGTAACACAGGTGCCTCGTAACATCAGAAAATGAATTAGATGTCCAATCTCAGTTATGAGATCTTGTCTCACTTTTGAACTGGAATTTTTTAAAGCAAGTAAAACCGACTTGGAATCAACACAAAAGAGCGTTTGAAATATGTCTTTGGGATAATCTAGAAGAAAATATAAAGCCATCAAAATGGCAGATAATTCAGCTGTAAAAATAGAACGATTTTTCCCAATATAAAAAGATCTTTCTATTTTCAGTGATGGGATTACAAAAGCTGCTCCGGCCTCGTTGTTATTTAAAAGTGAGCCACCAGTGTAGATTTTTAGATGTTTGGATATACAGCTTGTATATGTTCTTTTACTGACGCGCTAAGAATATTTTCATTACCTTTTTTGGTTAAAGAAGAATAATTTAAGTCAAAATTAGCTCTCTGAAGCTCCCATGGTGGGCAAGATGAGATGTTAATCTTTGATTTAGTTATTTCTGTAGGACATATTTCTGCCTTATCAAATAAGTGAGAAGTATAAGTTCTAGCCGTGGTAACAGAACGAATAGTATGAGCTCTTTTGGGGAAGCTGACATCAGATCTTATATTTATTTCGGTATCCACATTGCTTTCTTGTTTTGAACAACGCAAGAGATATTTTGCCACAGCCAGTTGTCGATGATCATCTAAAGGCAAAATACCTATCTCTTTATATGTACCCAAGGATGATGCATGAAAAGGTACACCCAAAGCTAATCGAAAAGCCTTACAGTCTAATCTTGTCATTTTTTGTAATAAAGATTTTGGAGCGCTGAAAAATGCTTCCTGGCCATAAATGAGTCTTGAACGTACTAGAGATAATGCTAGATGCTTTAAAACAGCTACATCATGAGCCCACACTTGTTTACTGATAACTTTCAAGAAGTTAAGACTTTTCCGGGCTTTAGTATTGAAATAGTGAATGTGATGATTCCAACTTAGTGAGGATGTGAAGTGTACCCCTAAAAACATCACCATAGATTTATATTCCAAAGCTTTCCATCTATCTGAAAAACAGGTAGAACTGGTGGATTAAAACCATTATTAAAAAGTACGAGATTAGTCTTTTCGGGAGACAGTAACAGTCCATTCTGAAAGATGTAGTCATTAAGTTTGTTTAACTCAAGCTGATAAATGTTTTTCAGATGATTAATATGCCTCTTTGGTGTTCTCTTTTTCATTGTGACATTCATCCACATACAAATGTCATCAGCATACTGGACATGGATAGCATTACTTGAGAGACACTTTGGAAGATCATAAAGAAGAATATTGAAGAGATGTGGTGCAATGACTGATCCCTGTGGAATACCCATAGTTGGAAATCGTAAGGAAGAATATGAATTTCCAACTTTGACCTGCATGCATCTTTCGGAGAGAAATGTTTTAACATGATAATAGACATTTCCAGATAAGCCAATAGATTTCAATTTGTACAGTAACCGTTTATGCCATACCTGATCGTATGCTTTCTTTACATCAAAAAATGTGGCAAGCACATTTTTCCTGCAGGCAAATTGTTGTTTAATCTGTGTGCTGAGTTTAAACAGATGATCAGCTGTGGATCTACCTTTTCGAAAACCTGCTTGACAAATAGGGATTATTTGCCATTTATGTGCATAAAGGTATAGAATATAATGAATCTACCTCACCTGTTCCAACTAATATACCACATTTGCATTCTTGTACTGCATGCGTAAAACTGAACAAATCTATAGATCTAAACATTGTTTCGGTATATTTACCTAAAGGCCCTAATGATAGCAACACAGAATGGTTGCACACATTACCAGATTCTAAAAAATGGCTAATATGTGGGGATTTCAATGCACACTCCCCTTTTTGGGATAAAAATTGTACATCAGTGACCAATAATCGGTTTATTGAAAACAGTGTTGATTCTTGTCTTTTTTTACTTAACGATGGCAATGTTACGAGAATCCCAGATGTTTCGAACCAAAGACCTAGCGCTTTAGATCTGTCTTTTATTTCTCCATCCCTTGTTTCCAGGTGTATCTGGAAAGTAGAAGGCGATACTTTAGGAAGTGATCATTTTCCAGTTGCTATCACTCTAAATAAAAATTCTTTACAATGTGATAAAGAAAAAGATGTCATCCCAAAATACAATTATCGTCTTGCTGACTGGAACAAGTTTAAAGATATTTTGACACAGATTAACATTGAAAGTTATAAAAAATAGTGACGTTGATATTTTTTATAAAAATTTTAAAGAATACGTGTTACAAGCAGCTGATAGTTCTATCCCAAAGTATTCACCCATGAAGTCACAGAAGCATTCGGGAAATATATGGTGGAATCCTGCTTGTCAAAAAGCTGTTAATGACAAAAAAGCTGCTTGTAAAGTATACTTAAGAAATAAAACATCCGAAAATCATTCTCTTATGAAAAAAGCAAAACTGCTTTGTGATAAAACTGTTGAAGAAAGCAAACGTCAATTTTGGTCTTCCTTTTGCCTAAAAGAAGTTAACTCCCATAATGATCTACAAAAGGTATGGAATAAATTTAAAGACATGAAAAGTGGGATTAAGCTTCCTAACTGTCCAATTAAGATTCAAGATAAAGATCTCCCAACTAATTTAGAAAAAGCTGATTCTTTCATAGAAATGTTTTCAGATACAATGAGTAATAAAAGTCTCACTGAAAAATGCAAAGTGTATAGAGAAAAAGAAGAACAAAAAGATATGTATAACGATCCTGTGGGAGACAATAATCACTATGTCAATGCTCCCCTAACTCTGCAAGAATTGAAAGATGCTCTTCTATCTCTGGGGACAAAAAGAACATCCGTTGGTATAGATGCTGTTTCAAACGAATTTTTGAAACAGCTGCCAGAAAATTGGATAATGTTACTGCTTGAATTATTTCAAAGTTGTTGGTCTCAGGGGTCATTCCACATATTTGGAAACATTCCGTTTTAGTGCCAGTCCCAAAGCAGGGTAAATCTAAAAGTGATAAAAACAGTTACAGACCAATAGCTTTAACCTCACACACAGGGAAACTTATGTGGCCTGGAATCTGGAGAAAAAAATCCACCAAAAAATCAGCAAGTTGAGCTTTGTAGACTGCCTCTGTGTTTGAGAAATGAGTTTCCACAACATGCAACTTAGGTTCTGCCTTTACTTTGGCAAAGCATGGAGGAACATCATGTGGCTCATACTGCACTGAGTATTGGTGGTCCTGATAATGAGGAGGAGGTTCTGTCTGAGACGGAAAAGTGTCAGGCATTGTGTCCCCAGTAACCTCTTGAATGACAATGCCATGAGTGGAGTGGGTGGTGTTGGCTCCTGATGGAGTTTCTTGTTCAGGTCAAAGTTATCCCAGCAAAAATGGATAATCTTGTTCTCTCTCAAACTCACTGTTGAAGGAAGAAGACTTGCGCACCGAAGTGCAGAATTGGCCATAGCAGTCTCAAGTCGCACAATGGTTTTGTATCCAGCATCATGACCAAACCTATTCAACAGACTTATGATTTCAGAGCTGCCAGTTACATGTCTGACAGACATTCCAAGCAAAACATGTTTAGGCATTTTCCATTTCCCTCCTGTCACAGATTAGCATATGTCCTGGGAAATTGAGGATGCCAATCTGGTGGTTTTGGGTTGCTCCATAGAACTACTCTTTCCAGATAGCAGTGTTTTTAGAAAGTCTGTGAGGATATCTGGAGGTTTAACAGCATCAGACTGAAGAAATTCTGCAGAAGGAGGCCACGGCATATCAGGTGTTGCCCTGAAAGCATCCATAATGTATCGGCGAAGAACATATGCAGATGCCTCAAGACGTCTTTCTTCTGAAGCTGCTGACACAAATGCTGTCTCAACTGCCTGACCCCGGGCAAGTTCATCACAATAGACAAGATCACTGCGGTGGTGGTTTGGAGCCCAGAATTTAATTCTGAAGCCAAAATGTTTCATTATTTTTTTCTTTCAGTTTGTAAGTCTTGTATCCTGGGTTGTAGAAGTCAGGAGAATGTTGTTGCATGTATTCACAATACTTCTCACCTAGCATGGTCATTCTCTCCACCTGTGAACCTCTGATTATTGCATTTTCATCATACTCGCATATGTACTCAAATGCTCTCTCGTGTGCCTGTAGCCGCTCAGTAGTTTTCTGGTCTGTTGATGTTTCAGCTTGCCTGTCTTCACATCTCAGATAGTCTTCGTGCTACAAGATCTGTATCTTGATAACGAGTGAAAATGTCATCTTGTTTAGTTTTGGCTGCATCCTGTATAGACTGTTCTACTGTCTTGGTGACACATTTTACAAGTTTTCCAAAACATGGAACCCCTTTTGAAACCTTCTTTTTGAATTTCTTCTTGCAAACAATGCAACTGTCTTTTGGAGGCAATGGGCCTGAAGCAGCAACAGTCCTTTAAGTTTTGATGGTCCTGCAACCTCTTCACTACCTGTCTCATGCTTTCTTTTCCTGGCAAATTTCA